>JAJONR010004020.1:0-59335 GCA_029582245.1 Solanum etuberosum | reverse complement strand
CGGCGCCGCGCCAATCACTCCATCTCATCGCCGGTCTTCGTTGGCTTTTAGTCCTCAAGGTTCTGTGACTTTAGGCGATCCAGAATGTGTCACCGATCCAGTCGGTGGTCTGCCGAATGTCCAAATCCATCGCCAAATTGGCTTCTCCCCAGGGCTGGTAGTCTAGAACTTTAGGCGAGCTGAAGTGCCACTCAACGAGTGGCTTAGGCGATTTTCAGTTTTTTTTATCTTCAGTCTTTTTTCATCTTTTTAGCTCCTTTTCACCCAGTAATGTCCTTGCCTTGCTCCTTTTGCCTTCTTTGCTGAAAATCAACATTTTAACATCAATTCAGAGCATAAATTAGGCATTTGAGGACAATAAACTATCAAAACAAATCCCTAAATGAGTCAAAATCTCGGACTCATCAACAAGAACTTTGAAAAATAATTCCCTGTTCAAGAAAATATTTTTCATACTGATGAGTCTGGGATTTTGACTCATTTAGGGCTTGATCATCATAGTTTTAGTGTCCTCATTGCCTATCTTATGCTCTAAACTGATGCTTATGTGTTGATTTACAGCTAGGAAGATAAAAGAGCAAGGCAAGGACATTACCGGGTAAAAGAGAGGAGTAAAATTGAACCAGTTGAAGAAAAGCAAGGCTGAGGATCGCCAAGGCCACTCGACGATTCGTCGAGTGGTCCTTCAGCTCGCCTAAAGTTATAGTGTGCCAGCCTGTGGAAAAGAGCAATTAGGCGGTGGAACGCTCCCTTCAGCGACACGCCGATTGGATCGACGAAGGAGTCTCAGCCCGCCTAATTTCACAGAACAATTAGTAAATATGCACGTAAAAACGGCGATGAGAAAGGATAAGTGGCGCATCACCGATCAGGTCGGCGAGCCCGACCTCGATCGCCTAAAATCAAAGCACAAAAAGAGTGATGACTCAAGCTAAAAAGGCGATGAAGAGGAGCGTTTGGTGCGTCGCCGACCTGGTCGGCGACACTCAACTTATACAACTGAATGACCCCGAAGGAAAAAATCTGGGAACGTATAAATTGATTTTCTAAAAGAGAAAACGTGGTCATGACATTGTTGGACTCTAAGTTTTTGATTGAAATACTATTTTTCTGAGTTTTTGAGTAGATTTTGAAGTTGGGTTTGGATTTTGAAAGTTGATTGAAAGTATTGTGAAGACTCAAATTTCGTTACCCATCTTATGGAGAATATAATTGGTAATCTTTTTCTACTCTTTATAATGAGTGGTTAAAACCCCTATTATTGGGGGTGTGATATGTGATTAATTGTCTCAATTAGCTTATGGGTGTTAGTAATTAATGATTTGATTAGTTTTTTGAAGTGGGTTCGATTGATAACTGAGTTTTAATTCATGAATTGTAGTTATCCATGTAGTTCTCGTCTAGTATTCTTTGCTTCCTTGAGAAAGAGGTTTCAGAATTAAGGTTATCAATTGATGATTGTAGTAATTGGGTTGTTGTGGGTTCAGCTCGAGAGAGTGAATCAAAATTTGATCTTTCCAATCTAGCTCGAGAGAGTAGATTAATTGAGGTTTTGGGCTGTTTATAATTATTTTGCTTATCGAGGTTCGAGAGAACTCACTTGATTCGTGATAGTTGATCGATAGATGACTATTGCATCTAAAGCCTAGCCTACCCACTAATAATCAGCGATTGTCAATAATTAGTAATCACCCGTATAGTTAAATTGACAATTAATTGATCACATCCTCAAGAATCTTTCTCTACTTGATTACACCCCTGTTTTTGTAGTTGTTGATTAACAAATCTAATCCCCCCCATTTGACACTTGTGTCATTCCTTATAATTTACTTTACTTTTTCCGATAAATCCTATTCCTACAATCGTTTAGATCACGTCTTTCACTTCGTAATTGATTTCTTTACCGTATCACTCCCTGTGGGATCGTCTCCAACTCTTCGTTGGGTTTATACTAGATTGCGATCGCCTACACTTAGTATTGGATGAAGTGTAGTTGAGTGTTATCAAAAATGGCGCCGCTGCGGGGAGTGGTATTTAGAATTCTCTTAGTGAAGTATAGCTATGATCTAATCTTGTTTGTAGTTGAATCGACTTACTTTATGTTGTGTGTTGTTGGCTTCCCGTGAACATGTAATGAGATGAGTGTAAACGGAAGCAACGTGAGCCAACTTCGCCACCAAGATGACATTGGCAACTTGAATGATGTCAATGAGGCTCAATTGGGTAGCGTGGGTGCTATTCATTTACCTCCGATTGTAGAAAATGCTATATTCCATGTGACTTGCACGATGCTGCAACTATTGCAAATTAAAGGTTTATCCGGAGGGCTGGATCATGAAGATCCCCATGACCATATTCGGAACTTTGTGGACGTGTGTGGTCCATTCTCGTTCAAGAACATTTCACAAGAATCAGTTCGGCTCCGATTGTTTCCTTTTTCTTTAATGGGGGAAGCGACCAAGTGGTTAGTGGATCTACCGAGAGACTCTATTACATCTTGGGAAGAGCTTACCAAGTTATTCTACATAAGATGTCACAACCCGAGCCTACACCCTAGACGTGGCTGACACTCGAGAACCATTGCTAGTCTCCAAGTGAACCCTCATCCTGGCTGACTACAAGCGAAAGACTAACTTGAGCATCGATAAGCATCAAATTGAAAGAAACGTTTAAAAATAGTTTATTGAATCTGAAAACTTTGCTGAATATACTTAGTATGAAACATAAGTTTAAATAAAACATTTGAAACTGAAAGACTCTTCAATTGTCTATCTATGAAGCCTCTATTATTAAGGAAGGATGTCGGGACAAGACCCACGACACCTCAAAACTACTAACTGGAAAGTAACTGTGAAGTCCTCTAGAATAAAAGGAGGCTCACCAAAGCTAATTGGAGTGTAGAGAGATCTCAACGAAGAACCTGTTGATAATCATGAACACCTATATCTGCATCATAAAAGGATGCAGGTCGAATGACATCAGTTCATGGAATGTACGAGTATGTAATATGGCTGAGTAAACAAATAATTGAACTGAATGACCAAAAGCAACTCAACTAAATCAATACATGAACATGAAGTCAAAACCATTTAAGCTTTACAATAAAATATACAAATAAAGCAACATGAAAATAATATACTTTACTTATGGGGAGTTTCTCTAACCGACAACCATTACCATGAGACTAGCAATGATACAACGTTTCGCCTCACGTTGCCAGGGCCATCCTATACTTTTCCGGGGTATAGGATGATATCGTGACTATGGATCTATCTAATTGGCCTTCTCAGAGGCAGTGAGGAGTCGCATGAAGAATCAATGCTCTCCTATCCTACGCTGGCTACGTAGTTCTATGGGACTTCTGAATCATAAAAGACTCTAACCCAACTCGGTTCTCGATACTACTCAAAAAATAATTAATATAACTTTTTTCTCAATTCACCCATTACAAAGAACGAGCTTCTTACATTACTTGAAATACTTTTCAAAACATGAGACGTGTTTACCTTCTTGAAAACATGTACTTATGAACTTATCTTTCAAGTCCAATAATCAATATAGGTACATGTATATGTATATATATATATATATATATATATATATATATATATATATGAATAAAATAACATTAGAAACTCTTAAGTCTTTATGAAATAGAACCTTTAAACTTTTTCTCAAAACTCATCTTTACTTCTTCAAAAACTCAGGTTAAAACTCAAGTGTTGGCTTTGAAAAACTTCTCAAGATTTATAACTCAAAATAGGGTTCATGCTGAATTATAGACAAGAACAAATCAACTCAAGGATCTCAATAAAAATATAGAAACTCAATACTTAGGAATAGAATTTCAAGAAGAATCTGGAACTCAAGAACTCAAAATCAACTTATCTCAAGAATACTCAAATCTAGGGGTAGAATCCTAGATTTCTCTTTTACTGATTTGAAAGTAGATCTAGGGCGTGGGGAAGAACTAATCCAACACTATCATGGCCTTACATACCTGGAAGAACAATGTTCTTGAAGAATCTTGAAGAAGAACTTGATTAGAAGCCTTGAAACCCTAGCTTGAAGGAGAATAATCAAGAAAACCTTTTTTGAGATTTCTTGAATTAGTTTCTTGAAATCTCTATGGCCAAAATTTATGATTTTCATTAGTGATTCATAATTGTATGGTGGAATTTGAGTTGGAAAGAATGAAATTTTTGGAGAAGGACTTAACTTGAAGAAGAATCTTGAAAAAGATTGAAAGAATCTTGAATGGAGTCTTCTATTTTGATTTTTCCTTAGGATTTGAGACAGAATAGAATGATGGATTAATAAATGAAAATAAGATTGTTTAGGGTTTTATAGAAGCTAAGAAATATGTTTTTAAGGTTTTCCTAGTGGTATAAGGAGAAGAAAATTACATTATTTAGAATTTTCCCGCGGCAAAAATGGAACTGCATTACATCAGTTACTAAAATAATCATAACTTTTTAATTAAAAATTGGATTGACATGGAATTGATGGAGTTGAAAAGAGGATTCAAATACTTTTAATTTGATAGGTTATGGGCCACGTAACTCTTTATATTCTAGGAGATATGGTTGTTTGAAGTTGACCCAAGTAAACTCTTACATCAAAACTTAATCGGTAAGGAAACTTTCAACTCAACTTTGTGCTAGGAGTTTTTAGTGACCTTAATTGATATCCAAAATCATTCCCACACTAATGAATTTACCATTACATATATGGGTAATTTAAGAATTACCCGACATGACCCTACAAGTAAATAAAGAATGGTTCGAGTCTTAACTTAGAAATTTTTGGGGTGTTACAATATCTCCCCCTTGGGATCATTCGTTCTCGAATGACGACTGGTATGAGAATGGAAAGGGGTTACTCTTACTGTATTCAAGTCTAACTCAGAATCACAAAGTACTTAACATAGGGTGATTATTCAGATCTAAATAACAAGATTCAGGTTCTATACCTCTATAGGAAATCTCATCCCAAGAACACTACTCCTTACCGCTACATTCAGTTAACTTTGTGCTCATATAACGAAACACCCAATGTATCACACATTTTCCACATGTTAACAACACCACATTCAAGCTTAGAACCTTAACCACTCCATAGTCTCCTACTAACCCACTTTCTAAGAACTTCTCATCCTCTCATCATCTCTACCAACTGAACTTTCATGCATTACCACAAGGAAGCTAACTTAGTAGTCATTGTAAAAAATTATCTCCTTCTTCCACCACATTCATAACCTTAGATGGAATAAACACACCATCACTATCACAATTAGAAATATCAATCCTCTCCTCCATCATCACACAACTACTATCAACAATACCTCTCTACAAAACTAAAAAGGATTACTGAAAGGACTTTAGGGCGAAAGATCATAAGCACGATTCGTTCGAGAATTCTGATATAAGAATATGCATGGCATAACATTATGTTGCTAGCCATTGAGAGTTAATCATGAATTGGTGAGGCTGAACATATTGTGAGACTTGAATGCTTATAAGAATAGGTTCATATCATGAGACTTTATGGATTAAGCTCGAGGTTAATGGGCTAAAGTCTTTGCCCCTCATTCTGTAAACTGAGCATAGATGTGAATCTCTCTGAAGTGTATGAGCATAGGTCATAGACACAATTCTGATATTAGGAATATCCACAAGATGTTGTAATAACCTCGCTTGAGGAATATGCAAGATTATGAATGGATTGATATATCTCTAAAACTCTTTTCGAAGACATCACTATCTCATCCTCAACAATTTACTTGGTTTCTCATCTTATCATCTCCCCCTTAGGTTTGAAACTGACACTTAGATGCGATGGATCTATTCCATCATCTCTAAACCGGTCTACATTCACTTTACTCTAATACTCGGGAAAGGCTTATGTCATGGCTACTGAACTCTCCATAAGTAGGTACTAAGACTCCTTCTAAGACCTCTTTCTAAGATACTTCTCTTAACCTCTTCTCATTGGCTTATAAGGCCACTTAATCTGATTGTTTAATATTCTAACTTCTCCCGCTCAGCCTACCAACAACATCCTTCTACGTTCATATCAACCTAACTGAATGAAGCTTTAAACTATATTTAAGAGGCCCGTCATTGACTATATAAAATTCTTTCTACCAAAATCTTAGGGGTACTAAATAATTCTTACATCAGCCTACTCCACATTGACATCTCAAATATACTATCTAGGCACACATGGAAAATCATTAACTTAATTGGAACCTCGTCTGATAACATAAAATCTCAGGTACACCTCTTAATGCCCTTGTTACTCTTATGAGTTAGCCACACTTCACTACCCTTATCTAAAAGTTAGGATGTCTCACTTGTACCACTCATATTCATTGCAACTAACCTCTTAATTCCTCTTCTACTCTATGTCAAGTCTACCAGATCAGATCTCAAGACTAACATCATCACCCTCATATTGCCATTCTTTTGATCACGACGCTCATCTCAAATTCAAGCATAATGTTTATTACTAAACCCAGATATTAATATGATTTCTCGCTTACTATACTAACTTACAGCTACTAGATTAAATTAAGAAACAATCGCCCAATAAGACCTCATGGAAAGTAGTCAATCTTTATCTCTCAGTCTACATCCTTACATATTACTGCCACATTCCACTTCACAACTTAAGTACTATTTACTCATTCACTATACATCATTGCCTAATTAGTTCTATAACACTTTGAATATTATGGGTTCTCCCTTAAAAATCATAAGCCTAGCTTAGATCTATCACCTCATGAATACTCTACTCTTTTATTCAACACCTATACTTGGCATTCACTAATGCAATGTTCCATTGAAATAAACTCCCTTCTGGTTAAAGTATACTCTAACTCATCCATACTAGTAACTCTTACTCTACCTTCTATCATGAAATCTACACAAACTCATCACTTCTTAGTCTACCCATAAGGAAAAACTCTTCATTAATGACTTACTAGTTACGTGGCTACAACTTTCATACGTCACTCATTATCTAACTCCATTTCTAAGGTTACCACACTTCTAAATGCATACTTCTGACTCTAGACACTTTTACTACTACTGGCTTATAACATCATAACTCATACTCTCTTTTGGGTGAAAAATACTATCCAAGCATTCAAAAACATACTCTCATCTTAAAGGTATCACCTAACACAAGGTTTAGAGAAGATAGTCTAGGAGTACATCTCGCTTTTAGCTCTAACCCATGATTCATATGAATAAGAGTGCATTCTTTCGAATCTCAACACTTAAGCTCACTCACGGGCATCTCTCAAGCCCCTCTGCAGTCTCATGACTTTCTAAAGACTTTTCTTAAGAGTAAATCATTGATAAGAATATGGGATTTTCTTTTCAACTACCTTGAGTAAGAGAGGGGTAGTCGAATGGATAAGAGGAACGCACGAGTTAGAGTAAGTTCCTTATGACACAGTTCTACTGCACGATTTAGAGTATGAAGGAAGGGAAACTTTTCTTAAATGCCTGTAGTCCCTCATTAATAGAAGTGGAGCTCTTACAACCATAAACAAGATCCTACTAACACGGCTTCATAGACACCCTAGGACACTTGAAATTTGTGCTCGGATACCAAGTTTGTCACGATCTGAGCCTACACCATGGATGTGGCTGACACTCGAGAACCATTGCTAGTCCCCAAGCGAACCCTCATCCTGGCTGACTACAAGTGGAAGACTAACTTGAGCATGCATAAGCATCAAATTGAAAGAAACATTTAAAAACAGTTTATTAAATCTCAAAAGTTTGCTAAATATACTTAGTATGAAACATAAGTTTAAATAAAACATTTGAAACTGAAAGACTCTTCAAAACTGTCTATTTATGAAGCCTCTACTATTAAGGAAGGATGTCGGGACAAGACCCATAAAACCTCAAAACTACTAACTGGAAAGTAACTGTGAAGTCCTATGGAATACAAGGAGGCTTACCAAATCTCATTGGAGTGTAGAGTGATCTCAACGAAGCGCCTATTGATAATCATGAACACCTATATCTGCATCATAAAAGGATGCAGGTCGAATGACATCAGTACATCGAATGTACGAGTATGTAATATGGCTGAATAAACAAATAACTGAACTGAATGACTGAAAGCAACTCAACTAAATCAATACATGAACATGAAGTGAAAACCATTTAAGCTTTACAATAAAATATCCAATGAAAGCAACATGAAAATAATATACTTTACTTGTGGGGAGTTTCTCTAACCGAAAATCATTATCATGAGCTAGCAATGATACAACGTTTCACCTCACGGTGCCAGGGCCATCCTATACTTTTCCGGGGTATAGGATGATATCGTGACTATGGATTCATTTAATTGTCCTTCTCAGAGGCAGTGAGGAGTCGCATGAAGAATCAATGGTATCCTATCCTACGCTTGCTACGTAGTTCTACGGGACTTCCGAATCATAAAAGAATCTAACCCAACTCGGTGCTCGATACTACTCCCAAAATAGTTAATATAACTTTGTGCTCAATTCACCCATTACAAAGAATGAGCTTCTTACATTACTTGAAATACCTTTCAAAACATGAGACGTGTTTACCTTCTTGAAAACATGCACTTATGAATTTATCTTTCAAGTCCAATAATCAATATAGGTTTGTATATATACGTATATGTATATGAATAAAATAACATTAGAAACTCGTAAGTTTTTATGAAATAGAACCTTTAAATTTTTTCTCAAAACTCATCTTTACTTCTTCAAAAACTCAGTTTAAAACTCAAGTGTTGGCTTAGAAAAACTTCTCAAGATTTATAACTCAAAATAGGGTTCATGCTAAATTATAGACATGAACAAATAAACTCAAGGATCTCAATAAAAATATAGAAACTCAATACTTAGGAATAGAATTTCAAGAAGAATCTGGAACTCAAGAACTCAAAATCAACTTATCTCAAGAATACTCAAATCTAGGGGTAGAATCCTAGATTTCTCTTTTACTTATTTGAAAGTAGATGTAGGGCTTGATGACAAACTAGTCCAACACTATGATAGCCTTACATACCGGAAAGAACAAGGTTCTTGAAGAATTTTGAAGAACAACTTGATTAGAAGCCTTGAAACCCTAGCTTGAAGGAGAAAAATCAAGAAAACCTTTCTTGAGATTTCTTGAATTAGATTTTTGAAATCTCTATGGCCAAGATTTATGATTTTCATTAGTGATTTATAATAGTATGGAGGAATTTGAGTGGGAAAGAATAAAATTCTTGGAAGGACTTACCTTGAAGAAGAATCTTGGAAAAGATTGAAAGAATCTTGAAAAAGATTGAAAGAATCTTGAATGAAGTCTTCTACTTTGATTTTTTCTTAGGGTTTGAGAGAGAAGAGAACGATGGATTAATAGATGAAAATAGGATTGTTTAGGGCTTGATAGGAGTTACGAAATCTATTTTTAAGGTTTTTCTAGTGGTATAAAGAGAAGAAAATTACCTTATTTAGAATTTTCCCGTGGCTAAAATGGAACTGCACTACATCAGTTACTAAAATGGTCATAATTTTTTACTCAAAAATTGGATTGACGCAAAATTGGTGTCGTTGGAAAGAGAATTCAAATACCTTTAATTTGATAGGTTATGGGCCATGTAAATCTTTATATTCTAGGAGATATGGTCGTTTGAAGTTTGCCCAAGTAAGCTCTTACATCGAAACTTAATCGGTAAGAAAACTTTCAACTCAACTTTGTGATATAATTTTTTAGTGACCTTATTGATATCCAAAATTATTCCCACACTAAAGAATTTTCCTTTACACATATGAGCAATTTAAGAATCACCCGATATGACCCTATAAGTAAATGAAGAATGGTTTGAGTCTTAACTTAGAAATTTTCGGGGTGTTACATATGATTTTTCCCACCCTCGAAGATGGTAAAGTTGAGGGACAATATTCAGAATTTCAAGCGAGTAGAAGGTGAATCGATACGTGAGACATGGCTGACATTTCAAAAGTTGCTGCTACAGTGTCCAACTCATGGGCTCCTGGGTAATGTGATACTACAATATTTTTACTGAAGTCTAGACTCAGTCAACAAGGGTGTAGCTGACCAGCTTGTTCAAAGAGGGATAATGCTACAACCATTTGAAATGGCGGCTTCTCTTCTTGACGAAATGACGAAGAGCAATCGGGCTTGGTACACTCAAGAGGACCAAATGTCTCCATTGAACTTTAGGATGACAAAGGAACAAATCGAAAAGGAGAAAGGGCGGGATGAAAATATTAGCAAAATGATGTCCTAAATGGAGTTGTTGAGAAAACACGTGCTGGAGAGCATTGATGAAAACAAAGAGGTAAAAAGATTATCTATATTCGAGGAGGGTTCTTGCTTGAGCTATTTAAAGTCGGGTGGGAATCAGGGTTGGAACACTCTTATTGATTATGAACGGAGAGGATACAATCAAGATTGGGCTGACCAAAATGACTTTCGAAGGAGAGAAGACAATCATGTGGTGTATCATATGCAAATAGGTGACAGCCCAAAATCTAGGGGTAGTTCAAGAAGCGTTTGAGTGGATGAATTATTATCGCGCATTCTAGATAAGGTTGAAGGGTCTGATGACATGCTTAAGAAAATGAAGGCTGATTTCTCATCATTGAATAATAAGGTAAATTCTCACGCAGATTCTATCAAGCAACTTGAATATCAATGAGCCAACTTTCAACCCAGTTAGAACTCAAGCTATTAAAAAAAATGCAAATGAGTATATGGCAAATTCAAAGGCTGAACATGACAAAAGTTTGGCGGTTGTAACACGAAGTGGGAAAGTAGCAGGTGGTGATGTGAAGGTGAATAATAGGACAAACACTAGTGGAGAAGAGAAAGACACCATTGAGGTAGAGAGGTCCACTCAAGCACCGGAGAATAACATGCCCAGAGAGGATGAAGAAAGTCCAAGGCAAAGCACCACCGAAGAGCTGCAAATAGCTAAAGAAGGGACTGCATCTTCTTCAAAGTTAGTGCAACCGTTACCCAAAATCAACCCCCCTTTTCCTCAAAGGCTCAAAAAGCAGAATGAAGATGAAAAGTTCAAGAAATTTCTATCCGTGTTCATGACGCTTTCTATAAGCCTTCCTTTAGTGGAAGCATTATTGGAGATGCTGGGATACGCGAAATTCATGAAGGAACTAGTCACTAAGAAAAAAAGTATGGATTTCAAAACAATTGAAGTTTCTCATAATTGTAGTGCCGTTATGTTCAGCGATGTGATCACAAAGAAAGAAGATCCGGGGGGATTTACTTTCCCATGTACCATTGGGATGCTTCAGTTTGCCAAAGCGTTATGCGACTTGGGGCAAGTATTAACTTGATGCCATATGCCATCTTCAAACAACTTAGGCTGGGCGAACCGAAATCTACAACAATGCATCTTCTTATGGCTAACCGATCCATTAAACACCCCATTGTAATACTTTATGATATATTGGTGAAGGTGGATAGATTTATCTTTCCGACTGACTTTGTTATTTTGGATTATGAGATTGATGCAGAGGTACCTATTATTTTGGGTAGACCACTTTTGAAAACCGGACGAGCTCTAGTGGATGTTGAAGTTTCGAGTAAATGATGAGGAGGTTACCTTCAATGTGTGCAAATCAATGAAGCAACCTAGTGAAATTCATGTAGTTTCAACAATTGATGTGATTGATGAAACAGTGGCTAGTGTGAGTGAAATGATGTGTATGGGTGAACCCTTTGTAGCTGCCCTTTCGAATTATGATGAGGACGAAGTTCAAGGGTATGATGAAGTGGTGGTTGCTCTATCGGGACTAGGTTCTCATTCAAGAAACTCATTGAAGCTTGATATTGATCTAAAAAATCGAGAGAGTCCCCCCGCCCAACCATCCATTGAAGAACCTCCAAAACTTGAGTTGAAATGGCTCCCATCTCATCTTCAGTATGTATTTGTAGGAGCAAACAATACCTTACCCGTCATCATTGCAGCGGACTTGCTTGAATGGCAAGTGAAATTGCTTGTGGTGGTGTTAAAGCGGTACATCAAGGCCATAGGTTGGACAATTACTGATATTATAGGTATTCCCCCCGGGATTTGCACCCATAAAATCCAATTGGACAGTGAATTCAAACCTAGTGTTGAGCATCAAAGAACCCTAAATCCGCCTATGCAAGTGGTGGTGAAGAAAGAAATCATAAAGTGGTTAGATGCAGGTGTGGTGTATCCGATTGCGGACAACAAATGTGTAAGTCTCGTACAATGTGTACCAAAGAAAAGAGGCATCACGGTAGTTCCAAATGAAAAAGGTAAACTTGTACCTATGAGGCCGGTCACTGGTTGGCGTGTTTTCATGGATTACCGGAAATTAAATGCATGGACCGAGAAAGATCATTTCCTAATACCGTTTATGGACCAAATGCTTGATAGGCTTGCGGGGCGTGGATGGTATTGCTTTTTGGATGGTTATTCCAGATACAACTAGATTTGCATTGCACCGGAAGATCAAGACAAGACTACTTTCACATGTCCCTATGGGAAATTTGCTTTCAAGAGGATGCCTTTTGGGTTGTGTAATGCCCAGGCAACATTTCAACAATGTATGCTCTCTATTTTCTGAGATATGGTGGAAGACTCAATGAAAGTATTCATGGATGATTGCTCAGTCGTTGGTGATTCGTTTGAAGCTTGTCTTGAACATCTTGGGAAAGTGCTACAAAGATGCATGGAAACTAACCTAGTTCTAAATTGGGAGAAATGTCACTTCATGGTAAAGAAGGGCATTGTTTTGAGGCATAAAATTTCAGGAAAAGGTATGCAAGTGGATCAAGCTAAAGTTGAAGTCATTTCCAAACTTCCCCCTCCTATCTCGGTAAAAGGTGTTCGGAGTTTTCTAGGCCATGCGGGCTTCTACAGGAGATTCATAAAGGACTTTTTCAAAGTAGCACACCCACTTTGCAAATTTCTAGAAAAGGATTCGACCTTCCATTTTGATGATGCTTGCCTAAAAGCATTTTTATGCTTGAAAGAAAAGTTGGTGTCAACCCCAATCATTATTTCCCCCGATTGGTGTATAAAATTTGAGCTCATGTGTGATGTTAGTGGGGTTGCTTTAGGAGCTTTTATTGGTCAACGAAAAGGGAAATTATTTCACCCAATTTATTATGTAAGTAAGACATTGAATGTGGCGCAAAAGAACTATACCGTCACGAAGCAAGAATTATTAGAGTTGGTGTATGCGTTTGAAAAATTCAGAGCGTATATTTTGGGAACCAAAGTGGTGGTGCATACGAATCATGCAGCCATTAGATACTTGATGGCTAAGAAGGATGCAAAACCAAGGTTGATTAGGTGGGTATTTTGGTTGCAAGAGTTTGATTTTGAAGTAAAAAATTGAAAGGGGTGTGAAAACCAAGTGACAGATCATTTGTCTCGGTTAGAAACCAACATGCTTGACTCCAAAGAAAGGGACATTGTGGCTGAATTTCTAGATGAAACAGTGATGAGGATAACCCAAGGCAACTTACCTTGGTATGCTGACCTTGCGAACTATGTAGTGTGTGGAATAATACTCGAGGGTCTGAACTTCTACCAACAAAAGCGGTTCTTGTTCGATGTAAAGAAATATCACTATAGTGTTTATGAAGCCTCTACTATCTGAAGATAGGTGTCGGGACAAGACCCACGTCTACCTAATAAAACTAAAATATGCTATCACTGAAAAGTCAAAATAAATAGAGCCCTCTGAAAGTAAGGAGGTCTCACAAAGAGCTGACGAAAGATGATCTAAATAGAGAGCCTGTTGATGATCCTGAGCATCTATATTAGCATCATAAAAAATGCAGCGTCAAATGACGTCAGTACGTGGAATGTACGGTATGTAATAAATCTGAATGAAACATTAACTAAACAAGACTAAATACTCCTGCGGAAAGAAATACTGAGAGTAACTTGACTGAAAGTAAAACATGCATTGTAGTGAAAACATTAGAGCTTTACAACTAAAGTAATGCATTGAATAACTTTCTAAAATAGTAACTTTACTCTTCTTGGGGCGTTTCTCTAACCGACAACCATTACTATGAGCCTTGTGATGGTACAATGTCTAGCCCATTGATGAGTCTGGGATTTTAACTCATTTAGGGCTTAATATTCATAGTTTTATTGTCCTCATTTCCTATCTTATGCTCTAAACTGATGTTTAAGTGCTAATTTACAGCTAAGAAGGCAAAAGAGCAAGGCAAGGACAATACCGGGCATAAAGGAGCGGAAAAGCTGAAGAAAAGAAAAGATGACGATCGCCAATACCACTCGGTGAGTCGCCGAGTGGTACTTCAGCTCGCCAAAAGTTACAGCGTGCCAGCCTTGGGGAAAAGCTAACTCGGCGATGGAAATGGAATTTTGGCGATCCGTCGAATGGATCGGTGACAAGGATCCTGATCACCTAAATTTACAAAAGTTGAATGGTGAAAAGGCAAGTCAGGAAGGCGATGAAGGGAGACATTTGGCGCATCGCTGACCTGGTCGGCGATGATCGACTAATTTCGCCGATCGGTCTAAAAACTGGAAATCTTAAAGAATATAAATGCAAATTTTTAAATGAGAGTTCGGAGTTCTGAAATTTTGAGCAAAAGTTCTGAGTGTTTGAGAGTTCTTACTTTGAGTTTTTGATCCCAAACACTGTTTTTAGTGTTTTTGAGTAAATTGAGTTTTGATTTTCAGTTAATTTCAAGCATTGTGAAGACTCAAATCTTGTTACCAAGCTGATGGAGAACATAGTTTGTAATATTTTCCTGCTTTTTATAATGTGTGGATAAAATCCCCATTCTTGGGGGTGTGATTATGTGATTAATTGTCTCAATTATCTTATGGGTGTTAGTAATTACTGATTTAATCATTATTTTGAAGTGGGTTCGATTGATAACTGAGTTTTAATTCATGACTTGTAGTTGCAAATGCAGTTCTAGTCTAGTATTACATGCTTGCTTGAGAAAGAAGTTTTAGAATTAAGGTTATCAATTGATGATTGTAGTGATTGGGTTGTTGTGGATTCAGCTTGAGAAAGTGAGTCTTAATTCAATCCTACCAATCTAGCTCGAGAGAGTAGATTAATTAAGGTTTTGGGTTGTTCATAATTGTTATACTTGTCGAGGTTCGAGAGAACTCGCCTGAATCGTGATAGTTGATCGAGAGATAGCTATTGCATCTATAGTCTAGCCTACCCATTAAGATTCAACAGTTTTTAGTAAATAGTAATTACCCATATAGCGAAATTGGCAATTAATCGATGACATTCCCAAGGATCCCTCTCTACTTGATTACTCCCCTGTTTTCGTAGTTGTTAATTGACAAATCTTATTCCCCCCATTTGACACTAGTTGTCAACCTCTGCAACTTATTTTATTTATTTCGATAAATTCTATTCCTACAACCGATTAGAACACGTCTTTCACTTCGTTATTGAATTCTCTACCGTATCACTCCCTGTGGGATCGATCCCAACTCTTCGTTGGGTTTATACTAGATTGCGATTGCCTACACTTAGAATTGGATGAAGTGTAGTTGAGCGTTATCACCCACGTTGCTGTAACACCTCAGATTTCAAAAAGGAAAAAGGGTGCGTAAATTTTGTCTACTAGTTCAGGTCTACGAGACCAGTCAGTCTACGGTTTGTAGACCAATCTCGTAGAAAAGAAGAAAAATATTTTTTGAAAAATGAGGTTTTTAAGCTTTTCTACGAGGAAACAGGATGGTCCGTCGAATGGTCTACGAGTCATAGATAGGTCACGCAAGAAGGTCCCAGAGTTAGTGAAATTTTTGAAGTCAAGTTGATTTCAGAAGTTGGGGTCTACGGACCGTAGGAAGTCCTACGGGCTGATAACGCTAAACTACACTTCTTCCAATTCAAAGTGTAGGCGATCGCTAACAAGTATTATCCCAACGATGAGTTGGGGTCGATCCCACATTGAGTGATACGGTAAAGAATTCAAGTATGAAGTAAATAAGTGTTCTAACCTTTTGTAGAACTAACAGATTGCGCAACATAAAATAAATCACAAAGTTTCAATTATCAATATCAAATGGGAAAATTTTAGTAACCAATTGCTAACAAAAACAATTAACACTAGCTTTGAACGATTAGAGAGAGGACCTTAGGAGTGTGAACAATCGAATACTAATGTTGCTTAATGGGTAATCAGTAATTGCTTTAAGTTATTGAATCTCAATGGGTAGGATAGGTTTTTAATATAATAGCTATCTCTCGATCAGCTATCATGTTTCGAATGAGTTCTCTCGAACCTCAACAAGCTTAACATTACAGCACAACCAAATTCCTTAATTAAACCCACTTCTCAAGATGGGTTGTAAAGATGCAAATAAATACAATTATCAATCATTCATTCTACTATATACCTCTTTCTCAAGCAAGCATAAAGAGCTAAGCTAGAACAAAATTTGCAACTTCATTTCATCGATGAAAACATGAATAAACAGTTGAACCCATTTCAAAACAATATTAAATTCAGCAATTAACAATACCCACATGCTAATTTATATATTCGATTACATGATCACACCCCTAAGGGAAGGGGTTTTAGCCAGACATAGCGAAAAGTAAGAAATCGTTACCAAAAATATTATCCATACCAATTGTAACAATATGCAATACTCAATGCAAAAATTAAGGCTCGAATCCGAAAACCTCAAATCCAAGATTCAAATCTTCTCCAAGAATGCTCAACAATGTAAAAATATGTAAAAGTTCTCAAAATAGGGTAAAGCACTCTCTGGGAACTCCCTTTTTTATTTATTAAAAATGAATTTATACGTTCCCAAAAAATATCTCAAAATCTCAATATGGAGTCTACTCGGCGATATTAGTTGAGATCGCCCAACGACTCAGGGATCTGCCGAAGTGCATGTCTTCTCGCCTTTTAGCTTGACTCCTGCGTATAATTATTCTAGAAGATTTGGTGAGCTGGATGTGTCGCCGAAGTGCATTTTCACTCGCCGAGTTGGCTTGATCCATAGGCTGCTTTGCTGGATAATTTGGCAAGCTGAAAGCTCACTCGGCGCGTCGCCGAGTGGCTTTTACAAGCTCCAGCTTCTCTTTTCTTCAGCTTTTCCAACTTTTTCTCTCCTTTACGCATCATAATGTCCTTTCCTTGTTCTTAAGACTTCATTGCTGCATATAAACACATTACCATCAATTATGAGCACAAAATAGGCATTGAGGGTAATAATTCATTGAATAATGAGTCCTAAATGAGTCGAAATTCTGGACTCATCAACACTCCCAACTTAAACTTTTATTTGTCCTCAAGTAAAACACAAGATCAATCAATCAGGCCAACAGGGATGTCTACAAATAGTGCTCTTTGAGACTCAACATGAATGCACACAAGGTTCAATCCACACATGCAATGTTCAATTATGCACTAAAAGTTTCAAACTATGACTAGCCATCATAAAATAGGGTTCAAGCTCACAATGCTCACTTCAAATGCAAATTCATGCCCAACAAGAGTATTCGAATGCCCTCACATCAAGAATGATTCCATGCTCTCACAAATCCAATAAAGGATTACAATCAAGGAATCAAAATCAACTCTCACACTCCCAATGAGAAAAACATGCATGATTTTACCCATAGGCTTGCTCATATTTTCCAACCAACACATCACTCGGCTCATGCAAGATCACAAAGGTCTTTCAAGGCTTGTAATTGGGCTGAGGGTACGGGTATGATCATTTTGGCTAAGTGACTTCTACCTTCATGAAGCATGGCTCAAATTTCACTCCTTTTCCCTTTCTTTCATTCTTTTCATCTTCCAAACTCATCCTTAACCTCTACATAGCACACAAGATTATGTTTTTGTTATAGCTCATTGGGCACCCCTTTTATTTCCACAACATTGCACAATGGATACATATTTATCATTTCTTTGTTTTCTTTTTCTCTTTTTATTAGAGGGGTTCCATCGTTTTCCACACTTGCCTCCAAGGATGAATTTTCACGAACTTCTTGCTCAATTTCTTTCCTCATTATTACCGCACCCTCAACTTAGGCTTTTGGCCTAAGTTGGCTATTCAAACAAACCACTGCTTCACGAAGATTTTAGGTGGGGAGGACAAGGTCATTTGTGTTCATGTTTCATCCAAAGAAAAGGTTAGTCTCAAATTGAGCCAAGCTTGGTTCACACACTCATAAGGTGGTCACACAAAGGTATAGCAATTCGGTTCACTCTAAAAAATTCATGCCTAAAATCATTTCCTTCATTCACCAAAATTAGTCAATTGGACTAACGGGGCAAGTTTTAAGTATCAATATGCACATATTTCAAGTAACACTCACCACACAAGGCATTCAGCACAATCATCGATCATGACTCTACAAGTTAAGCTCGCGTGCAACAGTCATTGCAAGACTCACATCGACAATCCGACTAGTCACAATGAGATGCTAAGAGTTCACACAAGATTTATGAAACTCAAATTACCTCATTGGAGTTGCGCAAACATATCGTTCATCAAGATCACTATTCAAGTCATCAATATTGATCCATACACTTAAATGTACAAGAGAACAACAATAACATCACAATCAAGAAATCAAGAGAAAGACTGATGATTCAAAGCCAACATTCACTATTAAAGCAATCATGGAGAAGTTTCAACAAAAACAACAAAACAACAAAATATCCTAAAGAATGAAATAAAAACAAAATACAACCAAGAGGATAGGTAGAAAAATACCTTCACCCCATCAAAATACTAAACAGTGTCCTCAATGTAAAATTAAAACTGGCAGTATCAACAAAGCATAAAGCGGAGGGAGAGTAAAAATCCCCCCTGTCAGGCTAGGCCTGAGGTGAGCTCTGGGTCTGTGGAGTGGCATCAATATGGGCATCAATGCCTGGCTCTACTCCTACACTAGACGCTTGTGCATCAACCTCCTCCGTGGCCTGGGACCTACTAGATCCAATCATAGATGTGTCACGCAGGGAAGTCTCTGTGACCATCCGGACCATGTTACCCTCAAAATACTCTAAATACTCATACACTGCCTCGTCACGAGCCTCTAGCTCCTCCTCATCCATCTTGGCTATATCAGACTCTCCATCATCATTAGTTGTAGCAGCATCTACGGTCACAGTAGCCGGAGCGATATCAGAAACAGCTGGCATATCCGCACTGGGGTCTTCAGGAACATCTACATTGTCCCACAACATCAAGATGTTGGTGGACTTCAACTCATCCACATCATGTCGGAGTCCAACAATATCAGGCTTCAAGGCTGTCAACTCAGCGGACTGTCTACCACTCTTCTCACACGCCTCAATCCTAGCAGTGGGAGCATCTAATGCCAGGCCATGGGCCATAATCAGCTCACGCTTTCTCCTCAGTTCCTCCCGAATGAAAGTCAGTGCAGCAGCTATGGCTCTATCGATCATAGACGGGACAAGCACCTTGAGTGGACTGAGTAGTGTCGGGAGTAGGTGCAGTAGAGGTGGAGGAGCTAGGTATACCTGTCGGCACAATTATCGGAGTGGACTGAGTAGTGTCAGCCTCTATGGACTCGAGATCGACAATCGGAGAAGTGTACATCGAAGCCTTCTTCTTCCTCTCGGCCTCATCCTTCATGTACTCAGCTTCAATCCTCTGAATATCGGTAGACAATGCCGAAGTCACCTCAGCATCCGTCTACACCACAAAGGGCACACCAGCTCGGGGACACAAATCACTAATAAGAATTGGAAATTGCACTGAGGTTTGATTTTATTTGGGCCTCATCGCCATCTCATCTGTAATTATCGCCCCCAAGTTTAACCTCTCCCTGTCAACAATACAACCCAGAAGTGCGGCCTTCAGATGCTGAATGATAGACTCATTCTGCGAATACATCAACGTGCTGGAGATAAACCCAAACCAATAACACGCCGTGATATTCAAATCTTTATTCTCAATCACAACCCCCGCCTCTATACATGGGGGTGTGGCATCACTCAGGAATGGGGCAAGTCACCCCTTCAAATCTTCTAACGTCTTGGTTTTGACTATGTCGGCCAAAGAGTGGATAGTGCAGACTGTGCAATTTAACTCATCACTAATATCAATCTCGCTGCACTTAACTTGTTTCCCTCGTACCTCAACAAAGTTGATTGGTGCCATTGACCCAGCTTTCTTCTTCCCTTTTGGGTTAAACTTTGCATAGCCCTCGTAAAATTCTCAAACCCATGAAGGTACATATGGATTTCAGGGCTTGGTGAACTTTTGGAATTCATGGAAATGCAGCGTCTCCCACACCACTGGATACCTATTCACCACACCATCCGTAGACAACCGCTTCTCCTCTAAAATAGTCCGTAAGCTAGAGGCTTTCTGTGTAACACCTTGAAATCTATTAGGTTGAGTAAGGGACCAAGTGAGAGGTCACAAGCCAAAGACTGAGCCTAAACACCCCTCACGAAGGCCTAGATGAGTCGTGAAGCGCACCATGAGGCGTGGTGTAGCCCGTGAAGGCTCACAATGTCAAGCCAAAGAGGACTCCCCTCCCACGAGCACCTAGACGGCTTGTGGTAAGCACCACTGTGCATAGTGATGCCCGTGAAGGGGGATGCAGTAGCCACTTTAATGCTGACCCTCCACACGAGCCTTTAGATAGATTGTGAGGGCCATGCCGGCTTGTGGAGTGGGTCTTGAGGGAAGTGAGATTTTGGGGGAGTTTTCCATGCCCCTGGTCCAAGGGCCACGACAACCTAGATGGCTCGTGGAATATCTCTCATGCAAGGTCTGATGGACACGGTCGTCCTAGGTTTCGACCAAGGTTTTCCGGTCAAGGTTCCTTCAATGCTCCTTCTAGGTTCAACAAAGAGAGGGTGTCTAACCCTAATCCTCAAAGAGGAAATGGTAGTGGGACTCTATTGCCTACTTGTACTAAGTGTGGAAGGAAGCACGAGGGCAAATGTCTAGCGGGTTCCAATGCTTGTTTTGGTTGTGGTAACATGGACTACAAGATAAGAGATTGTCCTTCAGTTGCTAAGAATGAAGGAGATAATCGTCTTAGGGCTCAACCCTATCCTTCATCCGGTCCAAGTGGTTCGAGTTCAAATGCTCCCAAGAAAAATAGATTCTATGCACTTGAGACTCTTGGTGAATAAGACGGTTCTCCCGATGTGGTTATCGATATGTTGAAAATCTTTCAACTTGATATTTATGCTTTAATTGATCCCGACGCTACCTTTTCTTTTGTGATGTCATATGTGGCTACGAGGTTTGATGTTCCTCCGGATGTGTTGTTAGCTCCTTTTTTTGTCTCTACTCATGTTGGTGATTCTATTGTGGCTAAGAGGGTCTATAGAAAATGTCCCGTCTCCTTGTCCCATGGAGTTACTCTTGTTGATTTGGTAGAGCTTGATATGCTAGATTTTGGTGTTATCCTTGGGATGGATTGGCTGCACTCATGTTATGCTTCTATTGATTGTAGAACCCATGTAGTCAAGTTTTAGTTTCTGAATGAGCCTGTCCTAGAATGCAAAGGGGGAAATTTTATGCCTAAGGGTCAGTTTGTTTCCTATCTTAAGGCTAGATAGATGATCTCTAAGGGTAGCATGTACCATTTAGTTAGGGTGAGGGATGTAGATTCCAAAACCCCCACTCTTGAGTCGGTCCCCGTTGTTAACGAGTTTCTGGAAGTGTTTCCTAATGATCTACCCGGTATTCCTCCCGAAAGGGAAATAGACTTTGGTATTGAACTTCTCCCAGATACGCAACCTATTTCTATCCCTCCTTATCGAATGGCTCCGGTAGAACTTAAGGAATTAAATGAGCAATTGAAAGATTTGTTGGATAAGGGTTTCATCCGACCGAGTATCTCTCAATGGGGTGCTCCAGATTGGTTTGTTAAAAATAAGAATGGTTCACTTTCGTATGTGTATTGACTATCGATAATTGAAAAAAGTGATCATTAAGAATAAGTATCCCCTTCCAAGGATAAATGACTTGTTTGACCAACTTCAAGGAGCGAGTTACTTTTCTAAGATTGACCTCTGGTCGGGTTATCAACAATTGAGGGTGAAGGAAGATGATATTCTGAAGACGGCTTTTAGAACCCGGTATGGTCATTTTGAGTTTTTGGTGATGTCCTTTGGTTTGACTAATGCTCCGACCGCCTTTATGGATTTGATGAATAGGGTGTTTAGACAATATCTTGACATGTTCGTGATTGTGTTCATTGATGATATATTGATTTATTCGAGAAGTGAGGATGATCACATCAATCATTTGAGGATTGTGTTACAAATTCTCAAGAACCAAAAACTCTTTGCAAAGTTTAGCAAATGTGTGTTTTGGCTAAGGTACGTGGCTTTTCTTGGTCATATTGTTTCAAATAAGGGTATTGAGGTAGATCCTAAGAAGATGGATGCGGTCAAAAGTTGGCCTAGACCTCTATCCCCTACAGATATTAGAAGCTTCTTGGGTTTGACTGGTTACTATTGAAGGTTTGTTAAGGGGTTCTCGTCGATTGCCTCTCCATTGACATCATTGACTCAAAAGAAGGCTAAGTTCATATAGTCTGAAGCATGTGACAAGAGTTTTCAAGAATTGAAGGATAGACTTACCTCCACTCTGGTGTTGACCTTGCCGGAAGGGATTGATGGTTTCGTTGTTTATTGTGATGCCTCAAGAATTGGGCTAGGGTGTGTGCTTATGCAAAATGGGAAAGTTATTTCCTATGCTTCAAGGCAACTTAAGGTTCATGAAAGGAATTATCCTACCCATGACCTTGAACTAGCGGCGGTTGTTTTTGCCTTAAAGATTTGGAGGCACTATTTGTATGGTGTTTATGTAGATGTTTCACTGACCATAAGAGTTTACAATATGTGTTAAATCAGAAGGATCTAAATCTTCGCCAAAATAGGTGGCTTGAGTTATTGAAGGATTATTGTATGAGTGTTCTCTATCACCCCGGTAAAGTGAATGTGTTGGCGGATGTTCTTAGCCGATTATCGATGGGTAGTGTTGCCCATATTGAGGATGGTAAACTAAAATTGGTGCGAGATGTACATAGATTGGCCCGATTGGGATTTCGGTTAATGGACTCCATAAGGGGTGGTGTTGTGGTTCAAAATGGTTCAGAATCATCTTTTGTGGAGGATGCGAAAGCCAAGCAATGTCTTGATCCGACCTTAGTTGAATTGAAAGAAGGGATGCTTAGAAAGTCCGTCGAGGCTTTCTCCCAAGGGGGAGATGGTGTGCTTCATTACCAAGGTCGTTTGCGCATTCCCAATATAGATGACTTGAGGGAACCAATTTTATCAGAAGCCCATAGTTCACGATATTTCATTCACCCGGGAGCCACCAAGATGTACCACAATTTGCGAGAAGTCTATTGGTGGAATGGGATGAAGAAGGATATTGCAGAATTTGTGGCTAAGTGCCCTAATTGTCAACAAGTGAAAGTTGAACATCAGGGACTGGGAGGTTTGTCCCAAAACATTACTATTCCTACTTGAAAGTGCGAAGATTTGAATATGGACTTCATAGTGGGGTTACCTCGTACCCGGTGACAATATGACTCGATTTGGGTCATAGTAGATTGAATGATAAAATCGGCTCATTTTATTCTCATCAAGGTTTGTTATTCGGTGGAGTACTGTGCTAAGTATATTTGAAAGAAATGGTAAGGTTGCACGAAGTGCCATTATCCATTATCTCCGATCGTGGTACTCAATTCACTTTTCAGTTCTGGAAATCTTTCCAAAAGGGTCTTGGTACTAGTGTTAAGCTCCGGTACGACCTTTCACACCCAAACCGATGGGAAAGCGGAGCGTACTATCCAAACTTTGGAAGATATGTTGAGAGCTTGCGTGATTGATTTCAAATAAAATTGGGATGATCACTTGCCTTTGATTGAGTTTGCATACAACAATAATTATCACTCAAGTATTAGTATGGCTCCCTTTGAGGCATTGTATGGTAGGAGGTGTAGATCTCCTATAGGCTGAATTGACGTGGGTGAAGTTGCACTAATAGGTCCCGAGTTGTTGCATGATGCTATAGAGAAAGTTCAACTTATTAGAGAAAGGTTGAAAACGGCTCGAAGTCGGCAAAAGTCATATGCCGATGTGAGAAGGAAAGATCTTGAGTTTGATGTTCGTGATTGGGTTTACTTGAAAATCTCACCCATGAAGGGTGTAATGAAGTTTGGTAAGAAAGGGAAGCTTAGTCCCCATTATGTAGGCCCATATTAGATTTTGAGGCGTGTTGGTAAGGTTGCTTATGAACTTGAATTGCCTAATGAATTGGCATCGGTGCATTCAGTTTTCCATGTCTATATGTTGAAGAAGTGTGTTGGTGATCCGACATCTATAGTTCCTTTAGAAGGTTTGTGAGTTGATGAGAATCTTTCTTATGAAGAAGTTCCGATTGATATTTTAGACCGGCAATTCAAGAAGTTGAGAAATAAAGAAGTTGCTTCTGTGAAAGTGTTGTGGAGGAATCAGTTAGTTGAGGGTGCTACTTGGGAGGTCGAGGCCAAGGCCGAGATGATGTCCCGATATCCTCATCTTTTCCTTCTACCCCTACTCTAGCTTGAGGTAATGAGTTCCTCATGGGTAACTCTTTGTTTTGGTGTCATGTGTCTAAGATATTCCCATGATCCCTCATTTTATGCATGCTCATGAAAAGCTTGAATTTTGAAAGAAAATGAGTTTACATGATTGATTTTCCTCATGTTGATGTGCATTAAGTATGAGTTGCATATAGACTTCATGAGATGATGTTTTGAACATGCTTTAGCTTGGAGTTGATGTTTCCTCCTCGGATATGTGCATTTATGTGATTTTATGCATGATGTGTTGATAGGATAGAATTCTTGTCTCCATTTGATGTCTAGAATCCCATCTAAATGTTGCCGTGGGGGAGATAATGTAACACCTCAGAATCTAGTAGGCTAAGTAAGGGACCAAGTGAGAGGCCACAAGCCAAAGCCTGAGCCTGGGCTCCCTTCATGAAGGCCTAGACGAGCCGTGAAAGGTACTACGAGGCGTGGTGTAGCTCGTGAAGGCTCACAGTGTCAAGCCAAAGAGGGCTCCCTTCCCACGAGTACCTAGATGACTCATGGTGAGCACCACGGCGCGTAGTGATTCTCGTGAAGGGGGAGGCAACAACCACTTTAAGGCTGACTCTCCACACGATCCTTTAGACGGCTCGTGAGGGCCATGACGACTCATAGCGCGGGTCTTGTGGGAAGTGGGATTTTGGGGGAGTTTTCCAGGCCACTCGTCCAAGGGCCACGACATCCTTAACGACTTGTGGATCCTTAGACGACTCGTGGACCCTTAGACGACTCGTGGACCTTTAGACAGCTCATGGAGCCTGCCATGTGGGACTGCGTCAGCTGTAAGTTCAGGGGCTTTTGGGTATTTTCCATATTTCTTTAAAACAATATTATGTCGTTTTGCCTATGCCTAGTACCCCTATATAAGTGATTTTAACACCAAATTAATTCATTTACTTCATTCTCTTCAAATTTACCAAAAAGAAGTTGGGTCTTTCTCTCTCAAGGATGTTTCTCTCTCTAGAAGTTTGAAGAAGAAGATTCAAGCTAGGGTTCAAGGTAAAGCCTCCCTTCTGCAATTGCTTTTGGGCTTTGATAGCAAGGTATGATAGCTTTTCATCCATGGAACCCTTGCATCCATGGAGCCCCCAAGTTCTCCAAATTGAGAAGTATAAATTCCCCAATTTGAGTTAGGGTTTTCTTCCAAGGTATGAGTTCTTATGAATAATGATTCAATTGATTAAATTATGATTAATTGAGAGGATTGTATGCTTTTATGATGAATTTCCATGTACCCATGCTTAACCCATGTTTCTAAGAAGAAATTGATTTAAAAATGGGTTTTACTCTATGAAGGAGAATTTATAGATTTATGTGTATTCTTATAGGATAAATAAGATACGATATGAATTGCTTTGAGATTGAAGCATATGTGATGATTTATGATATGAATTGCTTTGATATTGAAGCATATGTGATAATTTATTATAAGAATTGCTTTAAGAGTGAAGCATGTGTTATTAATTGTTGATTATTGATGTGATTGTTGTGGAAGGGATTTTGCCACATGATTTCTTGTGTATAAATGTGAAAGGCTTTCTCACATTGAATGATTCTAGGTTGAAAGGATTTCTCACCTAAAATGAATCTAAGCTAAGGAGCTATGAAAATGATTAGGCAGGAGATGATTACCCATGACTTCTAAAATGAAGGATAAGAGGCGATTACCCATATTCCTTGGAGTAGTACTAGAGGCAATTACCCACGTTCCTATAATGCAAGTTGGACTAGAGGCGATTACCCATGATCCCAAGGTGAAAGGACAAGAGGCAATTACCCATGACCCTTTATAACAAGGCAAGATGCGATTCCCCATGTCCTTAAAATATAAGCTATGATATGTTATGATAGATGATGAGCTTGGATCCATAGTAGAAGAAGAGTTGAAGATTGGTGAGTCCTCATTCATCTGAGGATTTGGCCACTACTTTCCTTATGTTGTTTTCATTTCGAATTTTGAACATTTATGTACGGGCTACGTCCCGAGATTCTATTGTATTATATGGGTTTTTAGTCAAGTGTTTAGACTTCCGCTTTGCCTGAAATTTTTTTGGTTATGTTGAAATAATGTTTTAAATCTTATCGATTTCTATTATCATGATTATGAAATCTAAGTGGCTTGTAAGAGGCCCTCGGGGTCTTGTACACCATGTTACATCTAAGGGTACTCCTGGGTCGTGACATTTAGTCGATTCATAGACTGAGGAGGATGTGCTGGGGTCGTGGGCACTTGAGGTGCCTGAGAGACTGGAGGTGCTGGAGGCGTAGGAAATGCTGGAAGTCTAGCCAATGGATCATGAACTACTTTAAAACGCAACTCTAAGCGCTTTTGTTTGAGCAACTCTCCCTCTGTTGCCGGTGTGTGCACTAGAGTCCTAGACCTCGCAACTTCCTCACTCTCCGACTCAGAGGAGGTGAGATGGGTGGAGTTGATGCCCATACTATCCGATGAGCTCGAACTCGAACTAGTGACCACCCACTTCTTTCCCTTGCCCTTACCACTTGCTTGAGGAGGTTTTGGGCTAGTGGTTCAGGAAGGCTCAACTTCCGTTGCTATCACAACCCCTTTGTCCTTCTTCCGGGTTGCTGGACCTCTTACGGGAAGCTTTGGTCTAGCCATATCTGTAAAACAACACAACTGAAACACATGTGGTTGCAGAGGGTTAGTGACATAACATTTTAAAAATGTTACAGATAAACTCGCCAACCTATTCGGCGAGTCTCCGAATCCATTCGGTGAGTGACAGAGGACTCGCTGAATGTTACAGAAAAAATTAGTAAAAATTGCGTGCAAAATGGCGAGACCAAAGATCAATCAGCGAGTCACCGAACCTATTCGGCGAGAAAGAAATGTGTCGTCGAAAGTCACAGAGGCATTTAGCAAAAATCAGGGATCAGAAAGGCAATGTCATAGCGATTCAGCCAGTCGTCGAGTCTATTCGTCGAGCAACAGAGCAGTGCCGAAAGTTACCGAAAAATTCACCAATAATTCAGGTCAAATAGGGGTCACTCGGTGAACCGCCGAGTCACTCGGCTATCTCAACTCAGCTCGCCAAATGTACCAACGTGTTAAATTCTCAAACCAAATTCCAATTCGGAACGAACAGCCTACAACAAACAATTTCAAGAACAATTCCCAACAATTCTAGTCTACCCACGATAATTATCTAAGCTGGGTACTCAGACCTCCCCCCAATTGATTTAAATTCAACCAAACAACGATTTTGCCCTTAAGAATGACGTCACCTATTCCATCATTGGGCAAATTCCAGCCATTTGGCCGAATTATGGCTATTCAGACTTTACCCATACACTACCCAACATGCAACACCCACAATTTTATCAAGTCAAACACAAAATTCAAACCAATGAGGCTCAAACAAGTTGTCTAACATGCTCAATTTCAATTCAGATTTCAATGAGTGATTAGGCACAAAATCGAGGTACACAAAAGATCCATTAACTACTCATACGCATGCTCAGTACAAAGTATGAAATTAAAACGAATTTAGAAAACCAACCTCAAATGCAGACAAGGAGACACTAAGGCAAAGAGGGGAGTGTAGACAACACTTCAGATTTTCAACCGCACACGAGTACAACCGCTATATTTAACCTAAAAATATAATCTAAGATTTAATTGAAAGAGTGCAGGAGTCGAAAAGTTCAAAAGAAGGAGAGAATTTGAATTTAAAACGGTTGGAGGGTTCTTGACCCTTCAGTTTATGCCCTGATCGGCGAGTAGCACTTATGTTGCCGATCCACTCGGTGAATAGCCGAGTGGACCTTACCTCACCAAATTGGGCAGAAAACTAGCCTTTCATTTGAGTTCAAAAGGAGAGATTGATCAGGCTCACCGAGCCGCTCGGTGATTCGTCGAGTGGCTTTTGAGCACGCCCAATTGCTTTTTCTTCTAAATTCAAATTTCATCCTGCACATTCAACAAACGTTATTCAAATAACCAAAAAAAAACTTGGGTTGCCTCCCAAGAAGCGCCTTATATAATGTCGTAGAATGATCTGGCCATGCATTCATGCCTCATTCTTTGGGTTGACTAAGGTATCATTGGGAAGACCCCCTTTCAGTCTAGGATTTAAGTGAGCCATGATTTGACCCATTTGAGTCTCAAGCTGCTTTATGGAAATTGAATGTGATGTTACCGTTTGATATAAAGAAAAGACATCATCATTCATGTTCTTCAGTACCTTGTCTGTTCCTTCCACCTTGTTTAGGATGCGGGCAAACATATCCTCGGTCTTAAAGTTTTCGGGATCGGCCTTTTGTTTCTTTGGTTTTGGACGTTCATGAGGGGGCACATAACGATCTTTATCACCATCTTTATCTCTCTAATTTGCACCCCGATCACGCCAATATCGATCTCGATCTCTCCAATCATCATCACGATCTCTATTCCAACCTTGATTCATGCCCGACCTTAGATAGCTGGGACGCTAACCCCCCGCTTGGTTTGAAAAGAATCGTACCTCTTCGTTGAACATGGACTCAAATTGTGCGTCATCTAAGCTCACACCACTACTCGCACCAACTGCATTCACAGCTTTATAACCACTACCGATGACATGCTTAGTCAACAAATCTATTTGGGTCATTATCTTTGCCATATTCTCATCACGTTCTTGGTTCTTTTCCAATTGCTCCTTAGTCAGCCCAAGATTCAAAGGAGACACCTGATCGTCCCTTGTGTACCATGCACAATTAATTTTGGTCATCTCATCAAGCAAAGTTGACGCTATGAAAAATGGTTGTCTCATGATTCTACCCCTAATAAGTTTATCGGAAACACCCTTGTTGACGGTGTCAAGACTCCAGTAAAAATATTGTAATAACACATTGTCCGTCAATCCATGAGTCATGCATTTGAGCAGCAACTTTTGAAATCTCAACCACGTTTCATGAATGGGTTCACCATTACTCTGCTCGAAGTTTTGAATGCTATCCGTCAACTTAACCATCTTCAAGGGAGGGAAAAATCATTCATAGAACACTTCTGTGAGCTCCTCCCAAGAAGTGATAGATTCCCTTGGTAGTTCGGTCAACCACTTTGTTGCTTTCCCAATTAGAGAAAAGGGAAACAAACGGAGTCGGACTGACTCCTGAGTGATGTTCTTGAAGGAGAACGGTCCATACACATCCACAACATTTTGAATGTGATCATGAGGGTTCTCATGAGAAAGTCCCCCAAAGAGACCTTTCATTTGCTACAGCTGCAACATAGTACTAGTCTCATGAAACACCGCATTTCCCACGGTTGGAGGCAATCGAATAGCACCAAAACTTCCCAATTAATCCACATTGACATCATACAAGTTTTTGATGTCATCATTGTTCTCAAGTTGACTTGCATTACTCCCGTTCACACTCATCTCTTCACCTGTTTAGAGCAATCAACAAGAACACAAATAAGAAAATTCTACAACGACAAATTTAGTCCACGAAACCACTTCAATGAAAGAATTCTAAACACCACTCTCCGGCAGCAGTGCCATTTTTGATAACGCTCTACTACAGTTCTTATGATTTAAAGTGTAAGGGGTCGCTAACAAGTATAAAGCCAACGATGAGTTGGGGTCGATCCCATAGGGAATGATACGGTAAAGAATTCAAGTATGATGTAAAGAAGTGTTCTAATCTTTTGTAGAAATAAAAGATTGCACAACATAAAATAAATCACGAAGTTTCAATTATCAATATCAAAGGGGGAAATTTTAGTAACCAATTGCTAACAAAAACAATTAACACGGGATTTAAATTATTAGAGAGAGGACCTTAGGAGTGTGAGAAATCGAATACTAATTTCACTTAATAGGTAATTAGTAATTTCTTTAAGTTGTTGAATCTCAATGGGTAGGGTATGTTTTTAATATAATAGCTATCTCTCGATCAACTATCATGTTTCGAGTGAGTTCTCTCGAACCTTAACAAGTTTAATAGTACAACACAACTCAATTCCTTAATTAAACCCACTTTCTCAAGCTGGGTTGTAAAGATGCAAATCAATACAACTATCAACCATTCATTCTACTCTATACCTCTTTCTCAAGCAAGTATAGAGAGCTAAGCTAGAACCGAATTTGGAACTTCAGTTCATCAATGAAAACATGAATAAACAATTGAACCCATTTCAAAACAACATTAAATTCAACAATTAACAATACACACAAGATAATTTATGTATTGAATTACATAATCACACCCCTAAGGGAAGGGGTTTTAGCCAAACATAGTGAAAAATAAGAAATCGTTACCAAAAAGATTATCCATTCGAATTGTTAACAATCTGTAATACTCAATGCCAAAATAAAAGCCTGAATCCAAAAACCTCAAATCCAAGATCCAAATCTTCTCCAAGAATGTTTAACAATGTAAAAATATATAAAAGTTCTCAAAACAGGTAAAACACTCTCTAGGAACTCCCTTTTGTCTTTTCAAAAAGTGAATTTATACGTTACAAAAAAATTTCCAAAATCTCAGCACGGAGTCTACTCGGCGATATAAGTCGGGATCACCGAACGACTCGGCGATCCGCTGAAGTGCATGTCTTCTCATCTTTTAGCTTGACTCTTGCGTATAATTTTTCTGGAAGATTTGGCGAGCTGAATCGTTGTTGACGTTCCATTCGGTGCATCGCCGAAGTGCATTTTCACTCGCCGAGTTGGCTTGATCTATGGGCTGCTTCGCTGGATAATTTGGTTAGTTGGAAGCTCACGCGGCGAGTCGCCGAGTGGCTTTTGTAAGTTCTATCTTCTCTTTTCTTCAGATTTTCCAACTTTTTTTCTCCTTTTTGCATCATAATATCCTTGACTTGTTCTTAAGCCTTCATTGATGCATATAAACACATTAACATCAGTTATGAGCACAAAATAGGTATTGAGGACACTAGTTCATTGAATAATGAGTCGAAATTCCCTATTCATCAACACCCCCAAACTTAAACTTTTATTTGTCCTCAAGAAAAACACAAGATCAATTAGGCCAACATGGATGTCTACAAATAGTGCTCCTTGAGACTCAACATGAATGAACATAAGGTTCAGTCCACACATGCAATGCTGAAGTGTGCACCAAAAGTTTCAAATTATGACTAGCCATCATCAAATAGGGTTCAAGCTCACAATGCTCACTTCCAATGCAAATTTATGCCCAACAAGAGTATTTGAATGCCCTCATATCAAGAACGATTCCATGCTCTCACAAAGCCAATCAAGGATTACAATTAAGGAATAAAAATAACCTCCCACACTCCCAATGAGAAAGACATGCATAATTTTACCCATAGGCTTGTCCGTATTTTTCAACCAACACATCACTCGGGTCATGCAAGATCACAAAGGTTTTTTAAGACTTGTAATTGGGCTGAGGATACGGGTATGATCATTTTGGCTTAGTGACTTCTACCTTCATGAAGCATGGCTCAAATTTAACTTCTTTCCTTTTCTTTCGTTCTTTTCATCTTCAAAACTCATCCTTAGCCTCTACATAGCACACAAGATTATTTTTTTGTTATAGCTCATTGGACACCCCTTTTATTTCCACAACATTGCACATTGGATACATATTTATCATTTCTTTGTTTTATTTTTCACTTTTTTTGAGGGGTTCCATCATTTTATACACATGCCTTCAAAGATGAATTTTCACGAAGTTCTTGCTAGATTTCTTTCCTCATTCTTACAACACCCCCAACTCAGACTTTTGGCCTAAGTTGGCTATTCAGATAAATCACTGCTTCATGAAGGTCTTAGGTCGGGAGGACAAGGTCATTTGCGTTCATGTTTCATCCAAAGAAAAGATTAGGATCAAATTGTGTGAAACTAGGTTCACACACTCACAAGGTGGTCACACAAAGGTATAGAAATTTGATTCAGTCTCAAAAATACATGCGTAAGATCATTTCCTTCATTCACCAAAATAAGTCAATTGGATCAACGGGGCAAGTTCTAAGTATCACCATGCACATATTTCAAGTAAACCTAACCACACAAGGCATTTAACATAATCATCGATCATGACTCTACAAGTTAAGCTCACGTGAAACAACCATTGCAAGACTCACCTCGAGAATCCGACTAGTCACAATGAGATGCTAAGAGTTCACACAAAAATTTTGCAACTCAAATTGCCTTGTTGGACTTGCGCAAAAATATCGTTCATCAGGAGCGCTATTTAAGTCATCGGTATTGATCGCAACCGACATTCAAATGTACAAGAGAACAATAATCACATCAAAATCAAGAAATCAAGAGAGAGACTAATGATTCAAAGACAACATTCGCTATTAAAGCAATCATGGAGAAGTTTCAACAAAAACAACAAAACAACAAAATATCCCAAAGAACGAAATAAAAACAAAATACAACCAAGAGGATAGGTAGAAAAATACCTTCACCCCACCAAAATACTAAATAGTGTCCTCAATGTAAACTAAAAACTGACAGTATCAACAAAGCATAAAATAGAGGGAGAGTAAAAATCCTCTATCAGGCTAGGCCTGAGGTGTGTTCTAGGTCTGTGGAGTGGCATCAATCCAGGCATCAGTGCTCGGCTTTACTCCAACACTGGACAGCTGTGCGTCGACCTCCTCCGTGGCCTGGGACCTATTAGACCCAATCATAGATGTATCGCGTAGGGAAGTCTTCGTGACCATCCAGACCATGTCACCCTCCAAATCCTCTAAATCCTCATATATTGCCTCATCACGAGCCTCTAGCTCCTCCTCATCCGTCATGCCCATATCAGACTCTCCATCAGCATCAGCTGTAGCAGCATCTGCGGTCACAGTATCAGGAGGGATCTCAGAATCAGCTGGCATATCCGCACTGGGTCCTCAAGAACATCTACATTGCCCCACAACATCGAGATGTCGGTGGACTTCAACTCGTAAACATCACAGTGGAGTCCAGCAGCATCAGCCTTCAAGGCTGTCAACTCGGCGGGCTATCTACCACTCTGCTCACACACCTTAAACCTAGTAGTGAGAGCATCCAATGCTAGTCCATGGGAAATAATCAGCTCATACTTTCCCCTCAGCTCCTCCCGAATGGGAGCAAGTGCAATAGCTATGGCTCTATCGATCATAGACGGGACATGTACCTCAACTCGAGAAGCCCGCACATCAGCCGAATAGGCAAGGTTGCCCATTTTATATATGATGGCATGCGTAAATGGGGGACGGGAAATACTAGCGGGAGTAGGCGCAGTAGAGGTGGAGGATCTAGGTATACTTGTCGGCATAACTACCGGAGTGGACTGAGTAGTGTTGGCCTCCATGGTCTCGACATCGACAACCAGAGAAGTGTCCATCAGAGTCTTCTTCTTCCTCTCAGACTCATCCTTCATGTACTCCACTTCAATCCTCCCAATATCAGTAGACGATGTCGGAATCACCTCAGCATCCGTCTTTGCCACAAAGGGCACACCAGCTCAGCGACACAAATCACTAATAAGAATTTGAAATGGCAATGAGGTTTGATTTTGTTTGGCCCTCATCGCCATCTCCTGTGCAATTACAGCCCGTATGTTCAGCCCCTCCCTGTAAACAATACAACCCAGAAGTGTGGCCTTTGGATGACGGATGATAGACTCATTCTGCGAAGGCATCAACTTACTGGAGATAAACACAAACCAATACCGAGCCGCGATGTTCAAATCTTTCTTCTCAATCACAACCCCTGCCTCTATTCATGGGGGTGTGGCATCACTTAGCAATGGGGCGAGCCACCCCTTCAAATCTTCATGTCGGCCAACTAGTGGATAGTGCAGACCATACAATTCAACTCATCATTAATAATAGTCTCGCTGCACTTAACTTGTTTCCCTCACACCTAAACAAAGTCAACCGGTGCCATTGACCCAACTTTCTTGTTCCCTTTCGGGTTCAACTTTGAATAGCTTTCATAAAATTCTTGAACCCAGCGTCTCTTCTTCCCTTTCGGGTGAACTGTATGAATTTATGGAAACACAGTGTCTTATAGTAGTCCGCACGTCAGTGACTGTCAGTCGATTCATAGACCGAGGAGGATGTGCTGGGGCCAGGGGAACTTGAGGTGTCTGAGAGACTAGAGGTGCTGGAGGCGTCGGAAGTGCTGGAAGTCTGGCCAATGGATCATGAACTGCTTTAGAACGTAACTCTAAGTAATTTCGTTTGAGTAACTCTCCCTCTATAGCCAGTGTATGCACCGGAGTCCTTGACCCCGCATCTTCCTCACTCTCATACTCAGAGGAGGTGAGATGGGTTGAGTTGATGCCCATACTATTCGATGAGCTCGAACTCAAACTAGTGACCACCCACTTCTTTCTCTTGCCCTTACCACTCGCCTAAGGAGTTTTTGGGTGAGTAGTTCGGGAAGGCTCAACTTTCGTTGCTATCACAACCCCTTTGTCCTTCTTCCGAAGTGCTGGACCTCTTACGGGAAGTTTTGGTCTAGCCATATTTGTAAAACAACACAAATGAAACACATGCGGTTGCAGAGGGTTAGTGATATAACATTTTCAAAATGTTGTAGACAAACTCACCAACCTATTCGGCGAGTCTCTGAATCCATTCGGTGAGTGACAGAGGACTCGCCAAATTTTACAAAAAAAATTAGTAAAAATTTAGTGCAAAAGGGTGAGACCAAAGATCAATCGGCGATTTGACAAACCTATTCGGTGAGTAAGAGTTGTCTCGCCGAAAGTCACCATGACATTTAGTAAAAATCAGGGATCAGAAAGGTGATGTCATAGCAATTCAGTGAGTCGCCGAGTCTATTCGGCGAGCAACAGAGCATCGCCGAAAGTTACAGAAAAATACACCAACAATTAAGGTCAAATAGGCGATAAGAGGGGTCACTCGGTGAACTGCCAATTCACTCGGTGAGCTCGACTTAGCTCGACAATTGGCCCGACGTGTCAAATTCCCAATCCAAATTCCAATTCGCAATGAACACCCTACGACAAACAATTTCAAGCACAATTCCCAACAATTCTAGTCTACCCATGATGATTATCTAAGCCGGGTTACTCAGACTTCCCCCCCCAATTGATTTAAATTCAACCAACCAATGATTTTTTCCTTAAGAATGACGTCACCCAATCCATCATTGGGTAAATTCAAGCCATTTGGACGAATTCAGGCTATTCAGACTTTTCCCGTACACTACCCAACATGCAACACCCACAATTTGATCAAGTCAAACATGAAATTCAAACCAATTAGGCAAAAAACAGCTATGTAACATGCTCGATTTCAAATCAGATTTCAACGAGTGATTAGGCACACAATCGAGGCACATAAAAGATCTATTAACTCATCATAAGCATGCTTAGTACAACATTTTAAATTAAAACAAATTCAAAAAACCCACGGAGACACTTAGGCAAAGAGGGGAGGGTAGATAACACTTCAGATTTCGAACTGCTCACGAGGAAAACCGCTATATTTGAACTAAAAATATAATCTAAGATTTTATTGAAAGAGTGCAGGAGTCGAAAAGTTCAAAAGAAGGATCGAATTTGAATTTATAACGGTTGGAGGGTTCCCGACCCTTCAGTTTGCCCCACGATCGGCGAGTAGCTCTAACGTTGCCGATCCACTCGGTGACTCACCGAGTGAACTTGAGCTCACCAAATTGGGCATAAAACTAGCCCTTTAGTTGAGTTTAAAAGGCAAACTTGATCGGGCTCACCGAGCCACTCGATGATTCACCGATTTACTTTTTAGCTCGCCCAATTACATAATCTCACAAATTTGAATTTCATCATGTACATCCAACAAATGTTATTCAAATAACAAAAAATAAAACTTAGGTTTCCTCCCAAGAAGCGCCTTATTTAAAGTCGTGGCACGACGTGACCATGCGTTCATGCCTCATTTTTTGGGTTGACTAAGGTATCACTAGAATACCCCCTTTCGGTCTAGGATTTAAGTGAGCCAAGATTTGACCCATTTCAGTCTCAAGCTGATTTATGGAAACCCAATGCGATGTCACCATCTGATATATAGAAGAGACATCATTATTCATCTCATTGAGTACCTTGTCCGTTCCTTTCACCATGTTTAGGATGCGGGCAAGCATATCCTCAGCCCGAAAGTTTTTGGGATTGGCCTTTTGTTCCTTTTGTTTTGGACGTTCATGAGGGGGCACATAACGATCTTTATCACCATCTCTATCTCTCCAATTTGAACCCCGATTATGCCAATCTCGATCTAGATCTCTCCAACCATCATCACAATCTCTATTCCAACCTAGATTCTCGCCCGACATTGGATACCTCGAACGAGAATTCCCCGCTTTGTTTGACAAGAATTATACCTCTTCGTTGTACATGGCCTCAAATTGCGCGTCATCTGAGCTCACACCACTACATGCACCAACAGAATTCACAGCTTTATAACTACTACCCATGACATGTTTAGTAAAAAAATCCATTTGGGTCATTATCTTTGCCATATTCTCAACACGTTCTTGGTTCTTTTCCAATTGCTCCTGGTCAGCCCATGATTCAAAGGAGACACATGATCTTTCCTTGTGTACCATGCAGGATTAATTTTGGTCATCTCATCAAGCAAAGCTGATGCTATGATAAACGGTTGTCTCATGATTCCACCCCTAATAAGTTGATTAGCAACACCCTTGTTGACGGTGTAAAGATTGCGGTAAAAATATTGCAATAACACATTGTCTGGCAATCCATGAGTCGGGCATTTGAGCAGCAACTTTCGAAATCTCAACCACGTTTCATGAATGGGTTCACCATCACTCCGCTTGAAGTATTTAATGCTATCCCTCAACTTCACCATCTTCGAGGGAGGGAAAAATCTTTCATAAAACACTTATGTGAGCTCCTCCCAAGAAGTGATAGATTCCCTTGGTAGTTTGGTCAACCACTTCGTTGCTTCCCCCATTAGAGAAAAGGGAAATGAACGGAGTCGGACTGACTCTTGAGTGATGTTCTTGAAGGAGAACGGTCCACACATCCATAAAATTTTAAATGTGATCATGAGGGTCCTCATGAGCAAGCCCACAAAAAATACCTTTCATTTGCAACAACTACAGTATAGTACTTGTCACATGAAATACCGCATTGCTGACATTTGGAGGCAATCAAATGGCACCAGCACTTCCTAATTGATCCACATTGACATCATGCAAGTTTTTGATGTCATCATTGTTCCCAAGTTGACTTGCATTACTCCCGTTCACACTCATATCTTCACCTGTTTAGAGCAATCAGAAAGAACACAAATAAGAAAATTTTGCTACAACAAAATTAGTTCACGAAAATACTTCAATAAAAAAATTCTAAACACCACACCCTGGCAGCGGCGCCATTTTTGATAACGCTCAACTACACTTCTTCCGATTCAAAGTGTAGGCGGCCTCTTACAAGTATAAACCTAACGATGAGTTGGGATCGATCCCACATGGAGTGATACAGTAAAGAATTCAAGAATGAAGTAAAGAAGTGTTCAAATCTTTTGTAGAAATAAAAGATTGTGCAACATAAAGTAAATCACGAAGTTTCAATTATCAATATCAAAGGGGGAAATTTTAGTAACCAATGGCTAACAAAAACAATTAACACGAGATTTGAACGATTAAAGAGAGGACCTTAGGAGTATGAGAAATCAAATACTAATTTCACTTAATGGATAATTAGTAATTGCTTTAAGTTATTTAATCTCAGTGGGTAGGATAGATTTTTAATATAATAGCTATCTCTTGATCATCTATCATGTTTCGAGTGAGTTCTCTCGAACCTCAACAAGCTTAACAATACAACACAACCCAATTCCCTAATTAAACCCACTTTCTAAAGCTGGGTTGTGAAGACGCAAATCAATACAACCATCAATAATTCATTTTACTCTATACCTCTTTCTCAAGACGCAAATCAATACAACCATCAATAATTCATTTTACTCTATACCTCTTTCTCAAGAAAGCATAGAGAGCTAAGCTAGAACCGAATTTACAACTTCAGTTCATCAATGAAAACATGAATAAACAATTGAACCCATTTCAAAAATAGATTGAATTCATCAATTAACGATACCACAAGCTAATTTATGTATTCGATTACATGATCACACCCCTAAGGAAAAAGGTTTTAGCCAAATATAGCGAAAAATAAGAAATCGTTACCATAAAGATTATCCATCCGAATTGTTAATAATCTGCAATACTTAATGCCAAAATTAAGGATTGAATTCTAAAACCTCATATTCAAGATCCAAATCTTCTCCAAGAATGTTCAACAATGTAAAAATATGTAAAAGTTCTCAAAACTGGGTAAAGCAATCTCTAGGAACTCCGTTTTCTCTTTTGAAAAAATAATTTTATACGTTTCCAAAAACATTCCAAATTCTTAGCACGGAGTCTACTCAGGGATATTAGTCGGGATCGCTGAACGACTCGGCGATCCACCGAAGTACATGTCTTTTATTATTTTAGCTTGACTCTTGCGTACAATTATTCTGGAAGATTTGGCGAGCTGGATCGTTGTTGTCGTTCCATTCGGCATGTCACCAAAGTGCATTTTCATTCACCAAGTTGGCTTGATCCATGGGCTGCTTCGCTGGACAATTTGGTGAGCTGGAAGCTCACTCACCGATTCGCCGAGTGGCTTTTGCGAGCTCCAACTTTTCTTTTCTTCAACTCTTCCAACTATTTTTCTCTTTTTGGCATCATAATGTCCTTGCCTTGTTCTTAAGCCTTTATTGCTGCATATAAACATATTAACATCAATTATAAGCATAAAATAGGCATTGAGAACACTAATTTATTGAATAATGTGCCCTAAATGAGTCGAAATTCTCGACTCATCATGGGCCATAGACAGGTTTCATCAAAACTTGGTCAAAATTTAGGTTTTTGAACTTTTCTATGGTTAACTAGGAGGGTCTGTAGAAAGTCCTACGGACCGTAGGTTTAAACCGTAGAAAGTTTCGGCAGTTATGCCTTAGGGGCTTTTAGGTGTTTTCCTAAATGTTTTAAGCCTATACTATGTTGTTTTGGCCTCTATCCTAAGGCGTACATAAGACTTTCAGTCCTAAATCTATCCACTTTAAACCCGTTCTCCTATTTCCCCAAACTCAACAAAATTTCCTCTCAACCTAAAGAAGAAGAAGAAGTTAGGCTTCACTCTAAGGTCTTCAATTCATCATTCATCTTGGGCTTTGAGTAGCAAAGTGTGTGGTTATTCACCCATGTAGTCCATTTCTCAAATCAATTTTAATTGATCAAATTAAGGTTCTTCTTAGTTCTATATGGGTCTCATTCAATTGTGATTCTTATTGTCGTTTGAATCTCCTATTTCATGATTTAATGTAAATTACATTATATCTAGTTGAATATATATGAACCCAAGCATGATCCATGACTTTCAAGTATGAACTTGTGAAAAAAACCATGAACCCATGAACTATGAAATTTTGAATGATTTTTTATGTTGTCACAACCCAAATATAGATGTCATAACACTAGTCTTATCCCACGAAGAAAATCCAGCCTTAAATCCAACCATTATGATAAAGTGTGGAAATAAAATAAAATTAGAAGTTTAATAATAATACTAATGTGGATAACAAGTTAACGTTACTAAATCTCCAAAACCTGGATAACACATGCACAAGCCACTAATGTATGACAATAGATTTGAAAGAAAATACGTAAGTCTGAAATGATGTTGTCTCTAAAGTATAACAAAATCATAAATAGGAGTAAGAGGGCCCGCTAATATGACAAGCATTTACCTTACAAATCTCCGCAGGAAGCCTCGGACAAGAAGAGAAGAGAGAGTATTATAAAGATATGGGGTCGTAACCTATACAAATGTAGAGGCAAGAAGTGAGTACCAAACCACATAATACTCAACAATCAAACTACTAAACACCATGCTAAGAATATAGAAAACAGGTACCCCTTACACTCTAATCGAACCTCCTCAGCTACAACCTGCATAAAAACAGCACAACCTAATAGTGCACAATTTAAATAGTTCACAACTCAAGTACAACACTCCGACAATTTCAGAACAACAATATACTGGATAAAGTCATCAATCACAAAATTCATAGAAAATCACTCATAAGTTCACCATGATAAAGAGATGCAGTACAATGAAATGCAATGCCAAGTATGGTGATGCATGCCTGACCTAGTGATACACACTCGATCTCTCTTAGTCCGGGACCCATGAAGGATATATTTGTCCATGCATCCATCGCGTTATTCGACACCACCCTCGATAATAGAATCCATTGCGGTATACGACACTTCCCTCAAATCAAAATATCTATTGTGGCGCGTGAAACATCCCTCAAAATATAATATATGTCATGGTGCGCGACACATCTCTCGAAATGGTACACCCTCTTTTATTTCTTATCCTTCCTCAATTCACCTAACACTGGTCGCAACTATGCCTTAGAACCAATGCAAATGACATGTTCACAAACAATAAGGAGATGACCATTTTCATATAAATGCACAATTCACAACCTCACAATCGTGATACAACATCAACAATGAATCAATAAACCTTTCATATCATTCCCAACACATCACACATCAATATACAATCATGTTGCATTTTATTACCCCATTTTTCCTCATTAGGATCATTCAATATGAAAAAGTCAACCCATTCCTAAGTCCCACTACTCCCTAACACATACCACAAGGAAATACATGATTCTATACACTTAACAAGGGTTGAGAAATTCACTTGCCTTAAATCGAACAATCAGTCCGGGACTTGAGCCTTCCCCTTTCGTTGGGCTTCCAAATCAATGTAATATATTCAAATAAATAACCACAAATCCTCATATTACTATATGTCTAGTTTAGACCCAAAAACTCACTGAAATCTACAATCAAGTTCTTAATCTTGATGCCAACTAATATATCAAGTCTGATATTTCATAAATTTCAAGACTAGGGTTAAGTTACAGTTCATTCAATATCCTAATCTAACGGTATTCACATAATACCATACACCTACTATTTAATTACATATACAAATATATCAAAACTTGAATCATAATATGTTAATAATAAGAAAAATCAAAGAAACAACGAAGTCAATTACGAACAACATCACGAGGACACCACTATTTCAGAACCTCAAATTGATAGACCCTATATTTCTAGCTATTAATTCTATCATCACTATCTTATCATATCTCAATCATTACAAAATTATTGGCCAGCAACACCCACTTTCTCAATTTCAAGAACGTTATTTACATATAGATCACTTACCAATTTCATATTCGAAATCCCCTTTTCTTGTTTCCTCTTTTAAAGCCAATATCAGAATAATATAATAAAAATTATGAGTAGACATTAATCAGAAGGAGACAATCAGTTGCCACAATATTAAGTTTAAACTATTACTTCAAAGAAGTGCACTTGTGCGACGACGCGATGAATATTCTTCAGACCTTTCCCTTTCCATTTTTTTCCTTCTAAGAATATTATGTACTAAAAGTGACTAACCCCACTAAAATATTTTAATATATATGGGACAAGTGATATAGGGTATGAACTAAATTAACAATTTAGTCCATTAACCACCAATCAAAGTAATTATTTAAAATCACCTGCTAATTAAATAACTGTGGTTATCGAATAGTTTAAAATTTTTAAAAATGACCTTCCAGGTCATTACATTATCAACCACTAAAAACGATGTTCTTCCTTGAACATAAAATAAACGAAATACCTAAAGCTTCGAAAAGCTGAGGATATCTGGCACGCATGTCGGACTCCACCTCCCAAGTCGCCTCTCTAACTGAACAGTGCTTCCACTGCACCTTCACTGAAGAATTTCCTTAGTCGTAAGTGTTTGAACCTTCCTATCCAATATAGATATAGGCTCATCCTCGAATGTAAAGTCTAGACCTAGCTCCACTGAATCGAGTGAAGGCACATAAGACTCATCAAATATATATTTCCGAAGCATGGAGACATAGAAGACAGGATGTACAACTGACAAACTAGATGGCAAGGCCAACTTATAGGCCACCTCTCCAACTCGTCCTAAAAATCTCAAATGGACCAGTGAATCGAGGGCTAAGCTTGCCCTTCTTTCTGAACCACATTACACCCTTCATGGGTGACACTCTAAGGCAACTATGATCGCCTACCATAAACTCTAGTGCTTGAACCCTCCTATATGCATAACTATTTTGTCGACTCTAGGCTGGCAACAGTTTATACTGAATCATATGGACCTCCTCCATAGCATCTTTAAGAAAGTCGGTATCGAAAGAGTCCATCTCTACCGAATCAAACCAACTGATCAGAGATATACACCCTTTTCCATACAACGCCTCAAATGGAGCCATCTGAATACTTTTGTTATAGCCAAACCCTGCTAAGGGAAAATACCGATCCCATCTAGAACCAAAATCAATCACACAAGCTCAGAGCATGTCCTCTAATACCTAAATCGTCCACTAGGAGTGGACATTTATCTAAGGTTGAAATGTTGTACTCATATCTAACCAAGTACCCAAACCATGTTGTAATGCCTTCCAAAAATGGGAAGTGAACAGTGAACCTCGGTTAGAGACAATAGAAACTGGGACTTCTTGTGATCACAAAATTAAACTGATATAAAGCTCGGCTATCTTCTCTGTTGTATACTTCACCCGAATCGGAATAAAGTGGGTAGACTTGGTCAGCCTGTCAACAACAACCCAAATGGAGTCACAACCACCCACTGTGGTAGGCTAACCCACAACAAAGTCCATAGTGATACGCTCCCACTACCAAGTAGGATCCGACATCCTCTGAGATATACCCCAGGCCGCTGGTTCTCACACTTGACTTGCTGGCAAGTCAAAGACCTAGAAACAAAGTCGGTAATATCCCTATTTATGCCACACCACCAATAATGCTGACTCATATCATGATACATCTTCGCCGCTCCTAGATGGATGGAATATCAAAAATAATGGGCCTCTTCCAGAATCAATCTAATCAACTTGCCCGTCTTGGGCACACAAATCCTGCCTCCGATCCTCAATACACCATCAAAATCAAGGATAGCCTCGTTAGATTCCCCTCTCAACAATTTGTCTCGAATGAGACACAACTTCTCATCATCAAACTAGTGCTCACGGATATGCTCGACTAAGGAAGATCGAGCCTCAATAAAAGCAATCATACCACCACTCTCCTCTGAAATCCGCAACTGGACAAAACTATTAGATAATCTCTAAACATCTCTAGCCAACGGTCTCTCCTCAATACTGAGCGCGACAAGACTCTCTATGCTAGGAGTCTTCCTACTTATAGGATCGACCACCAAACTGGCCTTCCCCGGATAATATAGAATGGTCACGTCATAGTCCTTAAGAAACTCAAGCCATCTATGCTGCCTCAAGTTCACATCCCTCTGAATAAAGATGTACTGAAGACTCCAGTGGTCAGTGAAGATCTTACAATGCACCCCATACAAATAATGATGCCATAACTTAAGCACATAGACCACAACTGCCAACTCTAAATCATGAGTAGGGTAGTTCTTCTCATGACTCTTCAACTACCTAGAAGCATAAGCAATCACCTTTCCCGTCTGTATCAATACACCACCCAAACAAATTCTAGAAGCATCAGAATAAACAGTAAAGTCCACACCATCATCAGGTAAATTCAACACAAAAGCGGAAGTGAAAAAATTCTTGAGCTTTTGAAAGCTCTCCTCACCTCATCGGACCAATGAAAACCCACACCCTATCGAGTCAATCTGGTCAATGAGGCTGCTATAGTAGAGAAATTCTAAACAATCCGTCAGTAATAGCCTTCTAATCCCACAAAACTCCAGACTTCAGTAGGAGAAGTGGGCCGCGTCCAGCCTCTTACTGCCTCAATCTTTGCTGGATCTTCTCTAATACCCTCTTTGGACACAACATGTCCCAAGAATCCCACCAAATTAAGCCAGAACTCAGTTAGAGAACTTGGCATACAACTTCTCTTCCCTCAAACTCTGAAGTACAATCTACAAGTTTCGAACATGGTCCTCCTCCATCTTGGTGTACACTAAAATATCATCGATGAAGACAATCACAAAAGAATCCAGGTGGTCGAAACACCATTCGTCAACTACATGAATGTTGCAGGGGCATTAATCAACCCAAAGGATATCATTAGGAACTCATAATGTCCATATCTAGTCTGAAAAGTTTTCTTAGGGATATCTGATTCCTTAATCTTCAATTGATGATACTCAAACCTCAAATCAACCTTAGAGAACAACAATGTTGCTTGAAGCTGATCAAATAAGCCATCAATGTGAGGAAGAGGATACTTATTCTTCACTGTTACCTTGTTCAACTGCCTATAGTCAATACACATCCTCATAGTCCCGTCATTCTTCTTCACAAACAACACAGAGGCACCCCAAGGTGACACGCTAGAATAAATAAACCCCTTACACAACAAATCCTACAACTCCTTCAACTCTGTTGGAGCCATACAATAGAGAGTAATAGAAATGGGCTTAGTACCTGGCTCCAAATCAATAGAAAATTCACATCTCTATTAGGAGGAACACTTGGAAGATCAATAGGGAACACATCTGGAAACTCCTGAACCACGGGAATGGAATCCATGGGAGGGGCTTAACTCTAGTGTCACAGATGAAGGCTAAGGACGATAAACAACCTCTCTCCACCAATATTTGAGCAGATATGGAGGAGATAACCTTGCTAGGGTAAGAATTTCTAGCACCCTTCCACTCAACCCTCAGAATACAAGGCATTTCTAAGGTCATAGTCTTAGCATTACAATTGAGAATAGGATGATTTGTCGAAAACCAATCCATACGCAAGATAAAATCAAAGTCTACTCTCCTCAAATTATTAAGTCTACCAAAGTGTCATACCCCACCAAAGAAACAAGACATAATCGATACACTCAATCCACCACTAAGGGCTCACCCATGGGTGTAGAAACACGAATAGGTACAAGCATGTTATCACACATCATATCAAACCAATCAATAAAATAAGTAGACCCATAAGAGAAAATAGACCCCGGATCAAACAACACATATACAGATCGATGGCAGATTGAGAAAATACCTGTAATAAAGGCATCAGACGCCTTAGCCTCGCGTATTCTTGGGAAAGCATAAAACTGGTCCCCTCTGCTACCTCCAACCTGGGTGGTACCTCTACCCCCACTCTGCTGAGCTTCAACACCATTAACAAAAGCTCTACCGCCTCTACCTGACAAAACTCTACCTTGACCTCTGCCCTGTGGTACCGATGGTGTAGTCTGAAATGAAGAATTAGGATGGGTTCCTCCATGACCTCTCTGGAAAGGACACTATCGCATCATGTTATCGGGATCTCCACAACTAAAGCAAAACTTATGATTCGGGAACTGCTATACGGATCCTGAAAACCCACTATAATTTCCTCTTCCTGTTGGTAGCTGCTGTGAACTGTACGAGCCTTAACCCGTACGATAAGACTTACGAGGTATCTGACCACCCTCAAATATTGGCATAGATGCATGAATGAGTCACCTATGCTGAAAGGAACCACTCCCTCTGTGTAATCCTTTGCCTCTAGAAGAGGCACCAGAAAAGTGACATGATGTACGGGCCCTCTTAGGGTTCCCAAACTACTCTCTCTCTCCATAAATTCTGCCTCTTTGGTGGCACTCACAATGGAATGGAGGGAAGAACCCTTTTGAGATTCCCTAAATATAGCCGATCTGATAAAGAAAGTCAGCACCCTCACAAATATACAGATCCTCTTCGTCTCATCCAGAATAATGGCCAACGCATGCCTAGACAACTGGGAAAAAATGACCCTCATACTTTATAACGGATAAGCTGTCCTGTCTCAGATTCTCAAACCTCAAGTGACTGTCTTCTCTTACACTCTAAGGGATGAAACGATCATGAAACAAACTGGAAATATCTCCCAAGTCACTGTAGGAGATCCACCTGTCAAAGACCTCAAATAAACTTTCCACCACTCTCTCGCTAACCCACAAAGTTGGAGGGTAGCATACCAAATCCATGTGACTCAGCTAATCCAACCACCTCTAACAACTCACAACATGTAGTCAGAAACTCATGAGCGTCCTTACTTTCCCCACCCTGAAACTGAGGTGGGTCCATCTTCTTAAATTTCTCATACATGTGCTGCTCCTATATCAGAACAGCCAACGGTGCACCTTGACCCCCAATTGCTGGTACAACATCATTTCCAACCACAGGATCCACTGGTGGCTACCCCACCAAATCTTGAATAACTAGATCTTGTTCATGCTCTTGGGTCTGAGACCCCCCTCTAGTATGAGAGTACTATGGTTTGCCTGGCGCACCACCACCCTGAGAAAAGCTTTCGAGTACATTTAAAACCCTCAGTAAGATATTTTGAAGCAAAGGTGTGGATGCGGGCCCTGGAGGAACTTGTTCCTCCCTGTCATCAACTGAGGATCTGGAAAGACCTCTCTAGCATGACCCCTCGCTGGTACTGCTCTACGGGCACGACCTCTGGCTAGTGCCGTTCCACGGGCACGACCTCTAGCTCAGGCTCTACCCCTACCTTGTCTCGGGGACTGCCTCCCCTCTACCACCAGTAACAATAGCTCTAATCCTCACCATCAATAAAAAGAACACGCGATAATTCAGTACTAAAGAAGGTAACCATGCACGATGGGAAAGAACGAACATAAGAAAGTTTCCTAACAGTCTTCATAGCCTCTCGAAGATAAGTACAAACGGTCTGTATCGATCCTCGAGACTGTACTAGACTCGGCTTGTATACACGTGAGACCTATGAACCTACTATGAACCTAGGGCTCTCATACCATTTTGTAACAACCCAAAAATAGATGTGATGGCACTCATATTATCCTACGAAGACAATTCAGCCTCAAATCCAACCATTACAATAAAGTGCTGAAATAAAATAAAATTAGAATTTTAATAACTACTACTAATGTGGATAACAAGTCAACGTAACTAAATCCCCAAAATCTGATTGTCACATGCACAAGCCTCTAATGTATTACAATAGATTTGAAATAAAATACATAAGTCTCAAATGATGTTGTCTCTAAAGTAGAACAAAATCATAAATAGGAGTAAGAGAGTCCGTTGAGATGACAAGCAACTACATCACAAATCTCCACAGGAAGCCTCAGACAAGAAGAGAAGAGAGAGTATCACGAAGATCCAGACTCGTAACCTACACAAATGTAGAGGCAAGGGGTGAGTACCAAACCACATGGTACTCAACAAGTAAGCTACTAAACACCATGCTAACAATATAGAAAACAGGTACCCCTTACACTCCAATCGAACCTCCACAACTACAACCTACATAAAACCACCTCAACCTAACCATGCACAATTTAAATAGTTCATAGCTCAAGTACAACAGTCCGATAGTTTCAGAACAACAATACATTGGATAAATTCATCAATCACAAGATCCACAGAAAATCACTCACAATTTCACCATGATAAAGATATGCAATCCAATGAAATGCAATGCAAAGTATGGTGATGCATGCTTGACCTAGTGATACACACTCACTGTCTCGAAGTCCAAGACCTATGAGGGACATATCTGTCCATGCATCTGTTGTGGCATGCGACACGACCCTCGATAATAGAATCCATCACGGCATACAATACGTCCCGCAAATTATAATATATGCCGCGGCATATGAGACGTCCCTCGAAATATAATATCCGTCGCAGCGTGTGATACGTCCCTCAAAATTGTACATCCTCTTTAATTTCTTATCCTTCCTCAATTCACATAACACATGTCGCAATCATGCCTCAGAACTAATGCAAATGACATGTTCAACAATAATAGGAAGATGACCATTTTCATATCAATGCACAATTCACAACCACATAATCGTGATACAACATCAACATTGAATTTATAAACCTTTCATATCATTCCCAACACATCACACATCAATATACAATCAAGTTGCCTTTTATTACCCTTTTTTTCCTCATTAGGATCATTTAGTATGAACAAGTCAAGCCATCACTAAGTCCCACTACTCCTCAATACATACTACAAGGAAATACATGATTTTATACACTTAACAAGAGTTGAGAAATCCACTTGCCTCAACTAATCGAATAATCACTCCGGGACTTGAGCCTTCCCCTTTCATTGGGCTTCCAAATCAATGCAATATATTTAAATAAATAACCACATAAAAATTTCAAAACTAAGAACCCTCATATTACTATATTTCTAGTATAGACCCAAAAACTCGCTCAAATCTATAATCAAGTTCTTAATCTTGATGCCTACTAATATACCAAGTCTTATATTTCCTAAATTTCAAGACTAGGATTAAGTCACAATTCCTTCAATATCCTAATCTAATTGTATTCAAATAATACCATACACCTAATATATAATTACATGTACAAATATATCAAAAGCTTGAATCATAATATGGTAATAATAAGAAAAATCAAAGAAACAATGAAGTCAATTACGAACAACATCACGAGGACACCACTATTTCAGAACCTCAAATTGATACACCCTATAATCATAACTATTAATTCAATAACTATTATCCAATAATAGCCTCATTTCTTACAAAATGATTGTCCAGCAACACCCACTTTCTCAATTTACAAAACGTTATATACATATATATCACTTGCCTATATTTTTTAATTCAAAATCCCCTTTTTCTTGTTTCCTCTTTCAAAGCCAATATAAGAATAATATAATAACGATTATGAATACACATTAATTACAAGGAGGCAATCAGTTGCCACAATATTAAGTTTAAACTATTACCCGAAAGAAGTGCACTTGTACGATGGTGCGGTGAATATTCTTTAAACCTTTCCTTTTTTTTTTCCTTCTAAAAAAAATTAAGTACTAAAAGTGACTAACCCCACTAACTTAATTTAATAAATATGAGTCAAGTGATATAGGGTATTAACTACATTATTAATTTAGTCAATTAACCACCAATCAAATTAATAATTTAAAATTACTCGCTAATTAAATAACCGTAGTTATCGAATAGTTCAAAATTTCCAAAAAATGACCCTCCAGGTCATTACACATCTCTTATGAAAATGATATTTATGATGATATTGTTCTTTTAGATGAAAATATGAATATTGTTGTGAAAGATTTTATCATGTACTAATATGATCTTAATTATTAAAGGTATTTATTACATATGCATTCACTTTGGTGAAAGGTTTTCTCACCTATGCTTGAATTGTAATGATATTTGATTTTTATCTTTTCCAGTGGGATTTAAACTTGACACTGAGAGGGCTTGAGGTGGAGGCTCAAATAGGGTAGTCTCTAGTAGTAACCTCTAGTCCCTAACTATGTGCCCCGTAAGATTGTGTTCAATGACCTAGCTAGTGGATCCACTTTAACAAAATGTGATGTGTAGAGATCCTACCTTGGAAAGTAGAATCCCCTTCTTTTGGTATGAAGGAAATACCGGATTGCATGACATAACTCTCATGGTCTTATTGTCGGTTAAAGCTAATATTCCACAAAAATGATTATGTTTCTTCAAAACTTTCTTATTTCTTTTATTTCAAATGCATTGACAATATCTTATGAGTTATACGTTGTTGCTTCTTTAAGCTTTCAAATGTTCAAATGTTGGTCATGCATTAAATGTTTAAACTATCTATGTCATCATGTATATTTATGCATATTACCCTATGCTTAGTACATTCCATTTAATAATGCATACTTCTACCTACATTGTTTCATTAATGTAGGGCCTGATGCCCCTACCTCTCACACTCATTGTTAGTTGATCTTTCCACCAGATTCAAGAATTGGTGAGTTCTCATATTCTGAGGATCGAGATACTCTTACTTGCTTTATGCCTTTCTATTTTTTGGGTGATGTATGAGTTACGTTCGAACCACTTGTTTTGATATTTAGATGACGTGTTGAGACTGTGTTAGACTTCTGCTTTATCAAACTCTTTTGGAATATGAAAATTCTACTTTTGAAAATTTTATTTCTATTATCTTATATGACGTATGATAAGTGGCTTGTGTAGGCCCTTTCGGGGTTATATACGTCATGTTACACCTAGGGTATACTTTGGATCGTGAGAAACTTGGTAATAAGAGAACAAGGGTCAGAAAGGTCCTAGGATATCTCACAAGCCATGCTGAGTAGAGTCTTGTTCAGGTGTGTGAAGTGCACCATATTTATGAATAAGAAGCTATAAGATGCTTAGGAAATTCAATTTCTTTCATCACTCTAAATTCGTGCGATAAAGTTTAACTCTATATGTCTCTCTCTTAATCTTTATCCAATGCTTTTCACGATATGGCCCCTCGAAGAGAATACATGAGAAGGATTGCAAATGAAAATATGGAACAAGAAGGAATTGACCGTTTTCACGATATGGCCCCTATATGTCTCTCAAGATTTCATTTATGAGGTGTATAAGGTCTTGATGATCATGGGAGTGACACTATTGTAAAAGAAGGAATTAACCGTTTATCAACTTAAGGGTGTTGCTCAAGTTTTGTTCAACCAATGGAACGAAGAGAGGGCGGTTGATGTGGATCCTCTTGATTGAGTGAAGTATAAAGTTGCTTTCCTTGATATATTATTTTCCCTTGAGATGAGGGAGGAAAAGGTACCCGAATCAATTAAACTTCATCAAGGGAATATGAGTGTGAATGAGTATGCCTTGAAATTTACACAATTGTCCAATTATGCTCTTACTATGGTTGTTGATCCTAGGGCAAAGATGAGTAAGTTTGTTTTGGGAGTGTCCGAAATGGTGGTTAAGGAATGTCGTACTGCCATGCTTATTAAGGAAATCCACATTTCTCATTTAATGGTTCATGCTCAACAAATTGAAAAGGAGAAGCTTAAGGAAAAGTCTAGGGAGGAAAAAATGGCAATGACCGGTGATGGTGACTTTTCACATTCAAGGTCCGATGGACATGGTCGTCATAGATTCTGAATCTTAGAATTTTTGGTCAAGGTTCCGCCAATTATCCATCTCCTAAGTTTAAAAAATAAAGGGTGTCTAACCCTAAGCCTCAAGGAGGAAATGGTGGTGAAAATGGATCTTCGGTTCTCGCATTCCAAAAGTGTGATAAATTCATTCGGGAAAATGTTTGATGTGCACGGATAATTGGTTTGGTTGTGGTAAGAGTTGTCACCGTTGGAGAGATTGTCTATTTAGACTCGACAAGGGAAAATATGGTAGTCAAGCTCCACCTAGTAGTGCGTGTTCAACTGCTCCAAAGCAAAATTGATTCTATGCACTTCAAACTCAATAAGATCAAGAGAGTTCTCCCGATGTCGTTACTGGTATGTTGAAAGTTTTTCATCTTGATATTTATTCTTTTCTTGATCCCGGTGCTACTTTATCTTTTGTGACGCTATATATGGCTATGATATTTGATGTTTCCCCAGATGTGTTGTTAGAACCTTTTTCTGTCTCTACACCTATTGTTGAATCTATTGTGGCTAAGAGAGTATATAGGAATTGTCCCGTCTCCTTATCCCAATAGAGTCACTTATGTCGATCTTTTAGAGCTTGATATGTTAGATTTCAATATTATTCTTGGTATGGATTGGCTCCATTCTTGTTATGCTTTTATTGATTGTAGAACTCGTATGGTTAAGTTTTAGTTTCCAAATGAGTCCATCCTTAAATGGAAAGGGGGAAATTCTAAGCCTAAAAGTCAGTTTTTTCTTATCTAAAAGTTAGAAAGATGATTTCTAAGGATTGCATATATCATCTTGTTTGGTTTAGGGATACCGATTCTGAAACCTCTATTCTTGAGTCGGTCCCTATTGTAAATGAATTTCTGGAAGTGTTTCCTGCTGATTTACCTAGTGTTCCTCCCGAAAGGGAAATAGACTTTAGTATTGACCTTCTCCTTGATATGCAACCTTTATCTATTCCTCCTTACCGTATGTCTCCGGTAGAACTTAAGGAATTAAATGAGTAATTAAAAGATTTGTTGGATAAGGGTTTTATCCGACCAAGTATCTCTCCATGGGGTGCTCCAGTTTCTTTTGTTTGTAAGAAGGATGGTTCACTTTGCATGTGTATTGATTACAAGTAGTTGAACAAGGTTACGATTAAAAACAAGTAACCCCTTCCAAAGATCAATGACGTGTTTGACCAACTCCAAGGTGCAAGTTTCTTCTCTAAGATTGACCTCCTTTCGAGCTATCACCAATTGAGAGTGAAAGAAAGTGACATTCTGAAGAAAACCTTTTGAACTCGGTATGATCATTATGAGTTTTTGTAATGTCGTTTGGTTTGACTAGTACCCCATCCGTATTAATAGACTTGAATAGTACAATATTTAGACAATATCTTGATATGTTTGTGAATGTGTTTATCAATGACATCTTGATTTACTTGCGGAGTGAGGATGATCATACCAATCATTTGAAGATTGTGTTGCAAGTCCTCAAGGACCGACAATTATTTGCAAAGTTTAGTAAGTGCGACTTTTTGTTAAGATCTGTGGCTTTTCTTCGTCACATTGTTTCCAGGAAGGGTATTGAGATAGATCCTACGAAGTGGAAGCGGTTAAGAATTGACTTAGACCTCTATTCCCTTCGGATATTTGAAGTTTTTTGGGTTTGACCGGTTATTATAGAAGGTTTGTGGAAGGATTTTCTTTGATTGCCTCTCCATTGACTACATTGACCCAAAATAAGGTTTACTTCTTATGGTCAGAAGCGTGTCAGAAGAGTTTCCAAGAATTGAAAGATAGGCTTACCTCCGCTCCAGTGTTGACTTTATCAGAAGGGTCTGATGGGTTTGTTGTTTATTATGATGCTTCAAAAATTGGATTAGGATGCATTCTTATGAAAAATGGGAAAGTTATTGCCTATGCCTCCAGGCAACTCGAAATTCATGAAAAGAATTATCCAACCCTTGATTTGGAATTAACAGCGGTTTTTTTCACCTTAAAAATAAGAGGCATTATTTGTATGGTGTCCATGTTGATATTTTTACCGACTATAAAAGCTTGCAATATGTGTTCAAGTAAAAGGATCTAAATCTTCACCAAAGGAGGTGGATTTAGTTACTAAAGGATTACGACATAAGTTTCTTCTATCATCCCGGTAAGGCGAATGTAGTGGTGGACGCACTTAGTCGATTGTCAATGCATAGTGTTGCTCATGTTGAGGAAGATATGAAGGAGTTGGTTCGTGATGTTCATAGGTTGGCCCAATTGGGTGTTTAGTTAGTTGATTCGAGTAAAAGTGGTGTAGTTGTTCAAAATAGTTCAGAATCATATTTTGTATCAGATGTAAAGGCTAAGCAAAGTCTTGATCCATATTTGGTTGAGTTAAAGGAAACGGTACTTAAAAAGTCTATTGAGGCCTTCTCCCAAGGGGGAGATGGTGTAGTTTGATATCAAGGTTGATTGTGTGTTCCCAATGTTGATGATTCGAATGAGCAAATTTTATCAAAAGCCCATAATTCTTAGTATTCCATTTACCCGAGAGCCACCAAGATGTACCTCGACTTACGGGAGGTTTATTGGTGGAATGAGATGAAGAAGGATATTGTAGAATTTATGACTAAGAGTCCTAATTGTCAACAAGTAAAAGTTGAGCATCAAAGGATGGGAGGTTTGTCCCAAGATATTAACATTCCTACTTGGAAGTGGGAACATTTGAATATGGACTTCATTGTTGGTTTACCCCACACGCGGTGGTAACATGACTCGATTTGGGTAATAGTGGATCGTATGACGAAGTCGACCCATTTCATTCCCGTCAAGGTTTCTTATTCGGCGGAATTTATACTAAATTGTATCTAAAGAAAATGGTTAGGTTGCATGAAGTTTCCCTATCCATTATCTCCGACTAGCTACCCAATTCACTTCTCAATTTTGGAAGTCTTTCCAAAAAGGTCTTGGTACCCAAGTTAAGCTTAGTATGGCCTTTAATCCTCAAATCGATAGGAAAGTTGAGTCTACTATCTAACTTTAGAAGATATGTTGAGAGCTTGTGTGATTGATTTCCAGGATGATTGGGATGATCACTTGCCTTTTATTGAGTTTGCATAAAATAATGTTTATCATTCAAGTGTTGGTATGGCTCCATTTGATGCTCTTTATGGTAGGAGTTATAGATCTCCTATAGGTTGGTTTGAAGTTGGTAAGGTTGAGTTAATAGGTCATGAGTTGGTACATGAGACTATGGAGAAAGTTTGACTTATTAGAGAAAGGTTGAAAATGGCTCAAAGTTGACAAAAGTCCTATGCCGATGATAGAAGAAGAGATCTTGAGTTTGATATAGATGATTGGGTTTACTTCAAGATTTTATCTATGAAGGGTGTCATGAGGTTTGTTAATAAAGAGAAGCTTAGTCCCCGTTATGTTGGTCGTTATCAAGTGTTGAGACGGATAGGCAAGGTGGCTTATGAATTAGACTTGCCTTCCAATTTATTGTCGATGCATCTGGTAATCCATGTGTCCATATTGTTGAAGTGTATCAGACATCCAACATCTATTGTACCATCGGAGAGTCTTGGTAAAAGGAAAGCCTTTTTATGAAGAAGTTTCGTTGAGACTTTGGACCAGCAAGTTAGGAGGTTGAGGAATAAGGAAGTTCCATCCATAAAGGTGTTGTGGAGCAATCAAATGGTTGAGGGTGCTACTTGGGAGGCCAAGGCTGATTTGATGTCCCGATATCCACATGTCTTTCACTCTGATCCTACTCTAGCTTGAGGTGTTTTATTTTCCATGGTTCATTCTTGGAGTTTCATGTGTCTTTAGTCATTCTCATGTTTCCTTATGCATGCATGTGTGTTTTATGAAATGATGTTTTATAGTATATGTTAGCTTGGATTCAATTTCCTCTTTGATTTTGTGCATTTATGTGATTTCATTCATGCTGGGTTGTTAGATCTCTTCCCCTACCCTCTTTATATTTTCTTGAGTCTAATTTGAGGATGAATGTTCCCAAGGGGGAGATATTGTAACACCCTGGATTTCAAAAAGGGAAAAGGGTGCATGAATTTTGTCTACTGGTCTAGGTCTACGAGACTAGTCTACGGTTCGTAGAACTTTCTACGGGTCATAGACCAGTCTCGTAGAAAGGGAGGAAAATAATTTCTAAAAAATCAAGTTTCTTAATGTTTCTACGAGTGAACATGATGGTCCATCGAATGGTCTGCGAGTCGTAGATAGGTCTCGTAGGAAAGTTTAGACATAATGAAATTTTAAAGGTCAAGTTGATTTCTACGGTTGGGGTCTACAGACCATAGGAAGTCCTAAGGGCCGTAGATAGGTTTCATCAAAAGTTGGTCAAAATTTAGGCTTCTGAACCTTTCTACGGTCGACCAAGATAGTCCATAGAAAGTCTTACGAACTGTAGGTCCAAACCGTATAGTTTCGGCAGTTATTTCTTAGGGGCTTTTGGTTCTGTTCCTAAATGTTTTAGCCTATACTATGTCGTTTTGCCTCTATCCTAAGCCCTATATAAAGACTGTAAGTCCTAAATCTACCCACTTTAAACCCATTCTCCTATTTCCCCAATTCTCAACCAAATTCATTCTCCCAATTTTCCTCTCAACCTAAAGAAGAAGAATAAGTTAGGGTTCACTCCGAGGTCTTCAATTCACCATTCATATTGGGCTTTGAGTAGCAAGGTATGTGGTTATTCACCCATTTAGTCCATTCTTCCATGGGGTCCCCTAGGTTTCAATTTCTCAAATCAATTTCAATTGATCAAATTAGGGTTCTTCTTAGTTCTATATGTCTCTCATTCAATTGTGATTCTTATTGTTGTTTGAATCGTCTATTTCATGATTTAATGTAAAGTAAATTATATCTAGTTGAATTTATATGAACCCAAGCATGATCCATGGATTTCAATATGAACTTCTGAAAACAAACCATGAACCCATTAACTATGAATTTTTGAATGATTATTGACGTCTTATGAAAATGATATTTATGATGATAGGGTGCTTTAAGATGAAAGTATCAATGTTGTTGTGAAATATTTTCTCACATACGAATATAATCATGATTGTGAAAGATATTTCTCACATTTGGATTCACATTGGGGAAAGATTTTCTCACCTATGCTTGAATTGTAATTTAAAAAGCTATTCTATGTATTGATTCTAAGATGTGGATTGGTGTTGATCATTGTCTTTCCTATGTTATAATGATTGTCACGCCCCGAAGCTACCCCCAGGATGGAGACACGGGACCTAGGATCATGAGTGACCCCAAGCTAATCCTGCTGGCATATCATAAGCATACTTAAAGAAAACTTAATCAATAAATACTGTGCGGAAGCTAATCATAAGATAAATCTGAAATGATGGGGAATACCCATACTACATCTGAATATATAAATGCGGAGAGTTTAACAACAACTGAAAAGTCAAACTCAAATAATAAAGTTGATTCTAACTATGTCAGAAATAAAGCCTCTAACTGACTAGAAATGCTGGGACATGCCCCAGCTAAATCTAGCAAAAACTGAAACTAAGACTAAAAGCAAAGGAAATATGTCTGTCGTCCTCAAACAATGAGTACTCACCACTAATACTGCTGAGCTGAAGATCGGGAACTGATCTATGTGTGATCTGGAAGCTGAGAACCTGGACCTACATCACGAGAAGATGTAGCGCAGAGTATGCGTCAGTGCTTGAAAGGTACTGAGAATGAAGGATAGAGTAAAGCTAAACAATAATCATAACTGAACAAAGCAATAAGAGCAATGATATAATCTGAACTGAATGTAAATACTGAGATATACTGAATACTGAGCTAACTGAATGCAATGACCAAGTACATTATATGCTGAGTGTGAATACTGAATTGTAACTGATAACCTGGTCAATGCACTAGAATCTGATTGTACTATAGGAGCAACTAATAACCGACATAAAACCACATAAGCTAAATGTGGAGTCCGATGTATATGCCCAATCGAGAGGACCTAATATACCCTGCAAGAGGTATAAAGGCATGACTGGCGTGATCACTAAAATGATTCACACAGAGGGGACTTACAACCTACGTGGCATGTAGTTCTGGGACTATGAGGGTACGTTGGAACCCTAGTCCACTCGGTATTAAGCTACTCCCAATTGATCATGAAATTAACACATTATGACTGAATTCTGTAAAACATGGATAGCTCGATGTTTTGACATGCAAACTCTGAGAATGCAACAATTATATCTGATAATATGACATTCGTAAACTGAAGCATGTATATAACTGATATAGCTGCCCTAGCATGTGTAATTCATGAACTAAAGGAACTACATAGCTAGGGTTCTGAATTTCATGCAAGAAACTAAGCAACAACATGATAATCTGATTTTGATCAATCTAACAGCTAAAACCCAACAATTTCTAACATTCAAGAAACCCTAGGTCTAGATAATATCAAGGGAATCAAGATTCTGACTGATTACTAGGGACCTAATAGGCAAAAGAAACCCACTAGTGAAATCCCACATACCTGGTGATGAATTCCACAGAGAAATCTTTCGATTTCAGGGGTGGAACTGAAGAAAACTTGGTGCTTTCTTGGAAAAAGGTTTGGTCGACTCTTTCATACCTTTTGCTCTGAGTTTGCTAAATTTTGGAGAATGAATTGACTAGAGTAAGATCTAATTAAGTTAGTAGGCTTAACCTGACCAAAACTACGTAGTTTAGGGGGTTAAACGACGTAGTTTAGGGTCCAATGCATAGGGAAAAGACCAAAAGACCCCTGACTTAACTATTGTCGGGGTCAACCGACAGACTGACTGACGGACCATGGATGGACCGAGGGTCCGTGCTGGTCAACCGTCGATCGTTACTGGGAGTTGAATAATGAGGGTCTGACCTACGGCCCTGGACCACAGACCGTGGTCTAACCTTCTGGGGGGTTTCTGGGACTAAAATCTGGGCCCCGACCTACGGCCCTGGACCACGAACCGTGATCTGACCTACGGTCCGTAGGTCCTGGCGTAGGTCTGAACTTAAAATAATTTTTCTAGGCTTTTCTGGGAGGGGCTCCAGGTGGTGAACCACGCACCACCAGGGCGGACGGTGGGTCACCCTACGGTCCGTAGGTGGTGCCCATCGGTGGCACCTGCAGCTTCTCAAATCTGCAATCTGGTCTGTCTAGGATACGGGGTGTTACATTATCTCCCCCTTGGGAACATTCGTCCTCGAATGAAGACTAAGCTAGCTGAATATGGAGGGAAAGAGTTGCAAACCCTACCACTAATTTCTAAAAACTGATTTCTGACTTAATTGAGTTCCAAGGACATGCAAATACGCTGAAAATGCAAGTATAAACTGAAGGAACATGATACTAAGACTGAAGAGGAACTATTACCTCAAGCTGGAATGGAATCGGAAGGAAAGAGATGAGGATACTTGGCCTTCATGGACTTCTTTGTTTCTCAAGTAGCTCCGTCTACGGACTGACTCCTCCACAAAACCTTAACTGAAGCGACTTCTTTGTTTCTCAACCTTCTAACCTGACGATCAAGAATCTCAACTGGCACATCCTCATAAGTGAGACTATCTTTCACAGCCACACTCTCTAAAGGTACTATGGATACTGGATCACCCACACATTTCTTCAACAACGAAACGTGAAAGACCGGATGCACTGCTGCTAGTTCTGCTGGCAACTCTAACTCGTAAGCCACTTTACCA
>JAJONR010004019.1:0-56733 GCA_029582245.1 Solanum etuberosum | reverse complement strand
AAGGATTGTAGTTTCTTTTTTGTATCTAGCATTTCGTCTAGTTCAACTATTTTTTGTACTATATGTGTTTGCATTTTTATTCCGTTTTTGTCTATTTGTATTCCTAGGAATTCTATTTGTTTTTGCATTATTTCTGCTTTTCCTTTACTTAAACTAATTCCTGAGATTTCTGTAATATGCATAAATTTTTCTAATAATTTTATGTGTTCTTCTTCTGTCCTAGAGTATAATAGTATATCATCTATATATACTATGTAATTTTCTACACATATATAAATAAAATTCCTTACAGGGAAATAAAAGAAAACTAAAGGTTTGATTGTAACTCCATTTTGCATCAATTAGATGTGCATATTTCCATATAAAACACTTAAAACACATCAACTTTTTAAAACACAATAACCTCTTAATTCTTGTCATTCAATAGATAATCAAGTAACTATATATGTAACTAAGTTTCAGATTTCAAGACAACTTATAGTCACAAAGTCAATGTATTATGAACTCAACATCAGTCACAAGCTTCCTACATTTGATTCAATTTTTGTTTTGTCCAGTGCTATTTCTGGATCAAAAAGGAGTGGTGGTCAGTGATGTTTCAGCTCAACTTCAAGCCATTGTTGGTAAACTCACAATTCCCAAGACAGGGGGAAAAGATCCCTAGTTGTATCAGATTGTGAAGGTGCTATGGATGTAGTGGTAACAAGCAAGGTTCTGCAAGGCTCAACAGGCTGGTAACAAGCAAGGTTCAGCAGGCTGGTAACAAGCAAGGTTCAGCAGCTGGTAACAAGCAAGGTTCAGCTGGCTGGTAACAAGCAAGGTTAAGCAAGCACAACTTACAAGACATCCTAGTAACAAGCAAGGTTCAGGAGGCTGCAAAAGTAGAACTCCTACGATAAGCAGACAAAAAACATATAAAGAGGACAACAATAAAGCAAAAAAGTTCTTTCTAATATTAATTACTCTAGAATGTTCAAATGTAGGCCAGTGGTATCACATTTTACCACAACATCGACAATAATGTATAACTTAAAAGCAACTTGAATCTGACTCTTCTTCTTCATCAAACAAGGTTGGACATGAAACTCTATCAATGCTTGAAGTCAAACCTAAGAAGAAAAAGTTGTGGTTAAAGTATAAAGAACAGAAAAATTATTAAATAACAAGTCATTGAAAAGTTAATTACTATTTATTTCGTTCCATAACCAAGTGCAAGCACACATCAAAGCTTCCAAAGTAGTAGGATGGAGCCTACTACGATGTGAACTAATCAACCTCCCACTATGGCTTGTATGAAGATGATAAAAAAGGGTCAGCAAAAAGAGATTGTTTGGAAGGAGTGAGGCACTGAAAATAGTTGTAGATCTGGTTTATGTTTAAATCATGCTAAGTACACAGGTCATTCCAATGTTGATAGAATCAAAACCACGTAATAGGGTTAGTGAATAATCAAATGTATGTTAAAAATAATTAATAATCCATCAGTTTAGAAAACTAAGTTGGCCAACACTTAGATTCACACAAAAATCATCTTCAAACAGATCAAAATTGGAGCTCTAACACCATAATATACTGCACACCCATACCAATTGCAACTTGATTTTGTAGAAGAAGATAAATCGATCACCCATACCAATTGCAACTTGATTTTGTAGAAGAAGATAAATCGATCACAGTTAAGAGTATTATTGAATATGGAGAGATGAAGAAATATATTGCGTAAGAGAGACCCGTCCTTCTGGCTTCTGCTATGGAGCTAACGTCATCTTGTCGCAATCAGCGACTCACGAGAGACAAAGAGGGAACCCTACCTACTGAATATGGAGAGATGAAGAAAAATCGTGCGCGAGAAAGAGACCCATCCTTCTAGCTTCTACTATGGAGTTGTCGTCGACTCATCATCACTCGCCTTGTCGCAATTAGCAACTCAGAAAGATAGAGAGGGAGCCCTAATTTCTATTTCTGTATAGGAGTTCAAAAGAAAATACCCCAACCCGCACCCACCCCGCCCCCACACAAAATTAAGGATTTTAATTTAAACCCGCCCCACACCTGCACCACACCCGCATTTATAGAAACCCGCCCCGCACCGTATTTGACCGAACCTGCCACACCCTACACCCGCCCTGCCCCGTTGTCATTCCTACTTAAACATCAGCATTATAGACTTAATTAACCTGTGTATCAGCACTCTAATATGCTATTTCAAAGGGATGCTGGTTTCCATGCGCAGTAGGCCGAGTCTTCTATGCATCAAAGTGCAAAGAAAATGTCTAATAATATATATTCTTGTACATGTTAACCTCTGTTTTCACCAGAATAAATTTAGAGGTTCTACAATGCTTTCTTGCATCTGCTCATGCACAGTCACAATCAACAAACTAACTGGAATAAGCACCAAATGTGGCGATTTTCCATCATCAGCAAACTTTGAGGCGGGTGATATTACAACATCTGTTCCGCGGCAAATTAAGGTCCTCTGCAAGAATTAAAAGGACATGTTAGCTCTAGAATAAAGTTTCAACCAGAGGCAAAACAACCGAGACAGGAAGGGAAAACAAGAGGAACAGACAAGAATATACAAAGAACAAATGAAAAACGTGATGGAGAACGAACAAAATGACCAAAAGGGGAAAGAATTTAACACGTAAACACACACACACACAGAAACCTGTTTTAAACGATATAAAAACAAGCTACGCTGGAAATCAGACAAGAAACAATGTGTCTAACATAAGCTGAATCAACCAATTGATTTATCTAATCATCTTACCTACATCATAAACTTCAAAATCGTAAAATTTCCTTTCCTTTTTAACATAACAAAGCAGGTAATAGTCATTACTGTTTAGTGCTGAACCAGACCAAAAACATTGGTGAATCATCTTTTTAAACAAAGGCTAATGCATTGATATTTGTTAAGATACTAATCAAGTAAACAAAAGTGTTATGTCTAACACTTAACAACTTAAGCTTTTAGATGAGATAGTCACACATTTGAACATGGTATCAGAACTAGTTGAGGTTCTAGGTCCATGCCTCACTGCCACCCACTATCTAAAAGAATTGCCACGTGTTTGGCTCATGAAAAAGGAATCAAGCCCGCGCATGAGGGGGCATGTCACGAGAATACTTAAGTAAATAAAAGAGTGCTCTCTCTAGTAGCTTAGCTTTTAGATGAGATCGTCCTACACTTCAACAATAAATGTAGGAGCTAATGTCAAAAACATACTTGCTCTTTGGAATGACTTATTTTAAGTGATTTTGAGCCAAAATAACTTTTAAGCACCTTTTTAGTATTTGGATAAATTTAAAAAGTGCTTACAAGTACTTGATTAAAATGATAAAATTAAGTCATAAGCCATAAATTAGGATTTCTAACTTATGACGTTTGGTTTAAGTCAAATGCCAATCCAAACAGGCTCTTAAACTATCACTTTTTCGCGAGTTTCATACCTCAATCATCCATTGTTCCCTTTCCCTACTTAAATTATCCCTCGCTTCATATTAAAACACAACTTGACGTTGAGCTACTAGTGCATCTGGAACACACTCCATTTTAGTTTTTTAAAACGAGTGCCAAGTGGCACTCCACATGGCTAATTTTTTCCACCTAATCTAACTAGGATGTTTATTATTGATTTTAATTGAATAGGTAAAAGTGCTCAACCTCGATTTTCCCCTTTAGCCTTCAATTTTCAGCGTAAATTATTGTTTAGCTTTTGATTATGGTAATAAAAAAATATAGGGTTCTATAAGATTCTAGGGTTGGGTAAATTTTAGGATACATTGCGGGATTGTATAAAATTCTAGGGTTCAGGGAGGAGAAGAAGAAAAATTGAGAGATGATCAAAAAATGAAGGGGGGAAGAGAACGATTTAAAGAAAAGAGAAGATAGATTTTTTTAAATGAATTATTCCAGCTCAATTAGTTGTTATACATGCCACCTTGACCGATATTTATGGGTTTATAAGCTCCCACGGGCCAATTATCAAGTCATTTCAGATTTTTGGCCAACATAGCAATGAGGTGTGTATTACTACAAGAGGTGTTACAGTTTAGGTAGGAAAAAGCAACAATGAATAGTAGAGGTATGAAACTCGCAAAAAAGCGATAGATCCTTTTTGTTTGAAAAAGATTTCCTCCCAAAAATATCACTGAAAAACACCAAGTATGGTTTTTTTGTGAAACTTGAAACACAGATGTTGCTGAGATGGATTTTAACAAGGTACACCCTCCTGAATCACTAGAACATGAGTAATACTAAAACAAGAGGGACAGTTATGTTCAACTCAGCATCCATTATATGTTAAGGACAGAGAAGAAAGTGACCTCTATAAAAGTAGGAAACATCTTCTCACATCATAAACTTATTTTTCTTCTCTGCTGGCTTAAGAATTTGGAAAGAGCACATCAAGTTTTCATCAACACTCATCATAGCACCGGCATTGTCAAACTCTCCGCAGTAGTTGGGAGCTGAAAAAATGGTGACAAGCTGCCTCTCAGCAAAGAATTCATAACCATCCTCCACGACCTGCAAAAAAAGATGCAAATCAATTACCTCAGAGGAGAAGCACACAAGGACATACAAAACAGGGTTCCTTTACCTGATGGGCACGACAGACAAGGTCCAAGTCATGCTTTGACAAAAATTCAGAAACTTTATCAGGGCCAAAGGTGTATGAAACTCCCCTATCGTTCATCCCCCACCCCTTTACATCTTTACCAGGATCCGACCAAAGTAAATCGCAAAGCAAACCAGTGTCCGGGATGGCAGTTGGACGTGGTAAGTTCCGAATCTGATCCAAACTAGAAAGATCAGGGGACAGACCCCCATGCATGCATAATATCTTCTCATCGATAAGTGCTGCTACAGGAAGACAATTAAAACAGTCTGTAAAGGACTTCCATAGTTTCACATTGAACCGGCGCTTACACTCATCATAGAATCCGTATATCCTATTTATAGAAGCACATTCATGGTTTCCTCTAAGCAAGAAAAAGTTCTCAGGATACTTAATCTTATAGGCAAGCAAGAGGCATATTGTTTCCAAGCTCTGCTTCCCACGATCTACATAATCACCCAAAAATAAGTAGTTAGCCTTCGGAGGAAAACCACCATATTCAAAAAGCCTCAACAGATCACTGTACTGCCCATGAATGTCACCTGAAACGAAAAAAGAAACAATTACATGAGTAGGGAGGAAATGACAAAACTGAAGCGAGTAAAGGGAAATAGGTGGCTTACCCTTGACTCTATTATTAAATAGACAAATCTGGTTTCAAGTCAGATTAGCACAACATTTTGTACTATTACTTCATTTGTGAGAGTATATCAATTTTACCTCCGCTCAAGTAGTTCAGTGAATTTAATATCACTAATTCTCATATCATATCAAACATTTTCACATACTTGCATACTAACTTCTAGTATCAATTTTACCTCCGCTCAAGTAGTTCAGTGAATTTAATATCACTAATTCTCATATCATATCAAACATTTTCACATACTTGCATACTAACTTCTAGTTTGATAATCCTGGTGTTTGGATCAGCATCAGCTTGCGTGCACCTCAACTAATACCGTGGGGTACTTGCTACCTCTCACTGACAGAACAATACAGGTATGCGATAACTCTATCCACTAAGGCTTGACAGATGCAAGAAATAACCTAATGTCTTTTTCCTCCATAGGAATTTGAAGCTAAGACCTCATGGTTCTCAACCCACTTCATGGACCATTAGGCCACACCTTGGGTGCTTGACCTTCTTTTTTTTTTAAAAGGTGGTGAAAAGCATGCATTAAAATTTGTGTGGGCCATATTTACCAAATGTATGGAGCAAAAACTTCTAAACCAACAAATTATCTACTGTCTTATAGATACTCTAGAGCTTGTAATAGAGACTCAGTGTCTTCTATGTACTTTTGCTTACACCAAAAAAGAAAAAGCAAAATACAACTTGGGTTTGAAGACAATCATAGATCTATCCAGAAACTGAACATGAAGTGCCTAGCCCTTTTCTATTTTTGGTGTAAACATGAATATATGGAAGACATAGAATCTTTTATTGATGTTCTAGGATCTCTGTAAGTAGGTTATAGCTTAGTACATCTTCCTATATTTCCTTGTAAGTATGGATAGCTGTAGTTTTTATGCAGCAAATAGTTATACAAAAAATGTTACCTTCTCAAAAAAAAACTTAGTTTGTTGCTTTTTCCCTCGGTGCTTGACCTTCTTTTTTTTTAAAAAGGTGGTGAAAAGCATGCATTAAAATTTGTGTGGGCCATATTTACCAAATGTATGGAGCAAAAACTTCTAAACCAACGGTGAACTGGTTTAGTGTGGTGAAATTCAGCAAACCTGTGAACCTCCCAATCATTCAAAAAAAAAACCTTGAAACTTCAATTCCATCCCGTGTATTGCATACTTTAACGTGCCCATTCAATATTGCGAGAAACTATGGACGGTGCACACACCAACTAAAAATTGTTGCAAAAGATGGTTACATGGGTTAACCAGCAGCAAAACAAAAGGATCCGACCAAATCTAGGTCGGCATCTACCTTCATCGATTATCCAATACCATCCATGGTGTTAACAATGATCAGACGGCATTGCTCAACACCAACTAACAGAGGCCAAAGCTTTCAATTGATATCCCCAATAATGGACTGGTGGTAGAGCAAAGTTAGTGTTGCTCATTTGGTATACTACTTTCTAGTCTAGTATAAATATCACTCATTAGTTTTCTTGGGTGGAACATGAAAGTTGAACTTTTTTATTTATCGATAATGCAAAATGTAGTGAGACTTATATAATTTTTGGTGGTACGTTAAACTCTGCTTTATTTTACATAATAACTGAGAGTACTACAAATGAATCAAAGAGCAGATAACGAAGTAAAACCAAGAAATTTGGATGGTTTAAAAAAATCTAATTTTAGTTATATGCAATAGATTAACCGAGATATCAGCATGATATAATTTTTCTAAAACAACATTGACACCCCTTGTTTGATTGCAACTTTAACTAATGACTTCATATTTGAAGAATGGACTATAAGCAACATCTCTAATCTAACTGGAGGAATAACCCCTGCACAAACAAAAGCTACTTCAATGGGTCAAAAGCATTGAATAAAAAAGAGCTAACACTGAAAGCAGTAAGAGTTAAAACTAGTATAAGTGGACTGCTAACCAAAACAAATGTGTAGCAACAGAGGAGACAAAATAAGCATGATACCATGATGACTGCCATAGTTAGTAGTGAACCAGACGCAGAAAGAGATGGTGAGCTGTTGACTAGAAAATCGTAACCTACCCTCTGATGAACCAAGGAAAGTAGTCAAATAAGGCAAGCTAAAGTAAAAAGAGTAGATGTAAATAGTAACCACTTATTACAGTGGCAATGGATCACCCACCACCGGAAGGCTTACTTAATGTAGATAGTGGATCTTCAATCGTGTTAAAAGAGTATTCTTTACTTGGATTGTCAGAGGTCCAAAATCCCTAGAGGAGGTCAACTTCAGGGGTGGTGGTTTTTCCTCAATGTAAACCAGTATAATTTTGTTCCCACCCGTAATACACACCTCAAAATTCTAAAGATACAAGCCAGAATCAAACACATTATGCATCAGTATATTATTTTCTTGATAGATCGTTTTGCATTAGTATGATCCAAGCAACTTGTCAAATTTGCACATATCACCAGAACTTTCTCCTATGAATCTTCTTTTACTTATAATATCTAGGGTGAATCAGACTCTGTAGGGATTCAAATACAACCACTGTTGTCTTAATATTTCACCAGATTCATTAAGCTGGAGAACAAGAACTCTCATCCCCAGTTTTGTAACTACAGCATAGGATATTTCAAGAAGCAAGTCATGGGTTGACAGTCTTGCAAACATCAAAATTTAGAAAAAGCACAGCGGCTATGTCGCAAAAGGACTTTATGATTTGATTTTTTCACAACCAGAGCTCATTCCTTCAAACAATATACATATTACCTAGAGGAGAACCTTGTATGTCCTTTTTCCCTCTAAAGTTGACAGAATCAAAGGGCCTATAGAATCTAAACTAGTCATTAAAACAACTCGCAACCATATAGCAAAAAGCAACAAAAATAGCAAACATAAAAGTATATCGCAATGGGTGATACAAAACTACCACAAAAGATAGAGAGAGCAAGAGTTAAAAGGAGAGTTCCCCTAGATAGGGTATATTACCGCAAATTTTGATGGGTGCTTCAAGTTCAAGGAGATTTGGCTGTTTGACGAAGATATCCCTAGAGGAAACACATAGTTGCTTGATTTCAGACTCGGAAAGCTGCACCAACTTGCCAGGCTTCGATAATCGGACTTCTAATAGCTTCTCAATAATCCTATCGACAGCTGCAGGGTCCATGACTCCCCCTGCTACCGTCCTTCAATCCCCCAACACCGGTCCACACTGATTAACCCCTATTCTCGCTACTGTCAAAAGGGAAACCAACTCAAAAATGCTTTTCTTATTTATTTTTCTTATTCTAATGCTGATGAATCAAAATTGACTAGTCGCCTCTAATATAAGGGTGTCAAACAACCTATCAAAAACGAAAATGTCAAATTTGTCCTTGTACTCTTAGAAAAGAGTCATATTTACTCTTGGTCATACTTTTTTGGTAGATTTGCCCTTACCATCCAATATTGGACACATATTTGCCCTTACATAGGTAAGTATCATGTACCATTTTCATCCGCTTACATAGGTAAGTATCATGTACCATTTTCATCCGCTTACGTGGCACCTACATGGCTTCATGTGTATATATTTTAATTATAGTTAATAATTTACTTTCTATTTAGTATTAAATCTGACCCAGTTAGTAAAATCCGACCCAACCTTCACAACTCATTAGCCCTAATTTCAAATACACATTATCTTGCATCACATTAGATCTAACAAAAGGTAAGATTTGTATCTTAAAATCATCTCTTTACCCTTTTTGTATCGTATTTGTTACTTGAATCTTTTCAAAATCTGCACAAAAGTTTTTAAAATCTGTATATATCTCTTTTATTGTTATTAGGGTTCGTCAAATTTTAGTATTTATGAACTTGATAACTGTTAGAGTTCGATATTTCTTCTATTTTTGATGTGTTTGTGTGTTCTATCTCTTCTCTCTAGGGTAGAAATAGGATTGTCGATTTCTGAAATTTATGGACCTTTCAATAATTGTTAGTTTATCCCTTTTTGGTTTAGAATTTGGAGTTTAATGGTTAAGATTTCACTAAATAAAAATTAAAACGGAATTGTTGGATGTATGTGGGGTATTCATTTATTTTTAATGTAATTTTAGTCCCCTAATTGAATGACATAATGTGAATATTATAATGTTAGAGAGACTTTTTCCTTTTTCATGGTTCGTGGTCCTTGAATGTGTTACCAGTTTGTGGTCACGTAAGTTCACATGTTTTGAACTTAAACTCAGAATTTGTGGTCATGTAAAACTTTGTTCGCCATTTTGTGGTTACGTAAGTCCAATCTTTGGCATTTTTCTGAACACGAAGAGCACTTAAAACTCTGATGTTTATACAATGTGTGTAGGATAGATGAGATTTATTTTCCCATCCAACCTCAACTAATGCTTCAGGCTTCAACATCATTATAAAAGACTAGAAACACTGCAGGATTACATACTCGAAGACAACAGGTTCTCCTAATATATTAGCTCTAACTATATTTGCTACAACCCTTTCAAACATGATATAAGAGAATTCATCATATTAATAGGTTTTTAATTCAATTTTATTCAGTTCTATTTGGAGTAGTTCTCTTAAGTTGATAACTTTTGAACTTATTTTACAAAATTTTTTTAGCCAAGTGTTTCTAACCAAGGTGTCTGTAGAATGTAAATTTCCAGTGATGAGATAGTAGCACAATTTCCTATGGGTTGATTAGCCCATATACACTGATGATTCTTCTCAAAACTTAATTAGATGAAAACCCTTTCTATGAAAGGTAAAAGTTTGTTGAGCTTTATATAAATGAAATAGATGATGATCACCTAAGTTGCTCGGACTTTCCAAAAATGTTACTGCATTTGTGTCATAGCCTTCAAAAATACACTGCTCTTGAAGGATGCGACGCATATCCGATGACATTTTTGAAGTGTCTAACCAACATAGATGATCACTATACCATTTTGTTTACTAATTAATACACAACATGGACAATAATATGTTGGTTCACTGTTGCTAGTTACATATGTCTCTTTTTCTGTTTTGTTTTGTAGGATATTAAAGATGACCTTGGTGGACATAATCTTTAATTATGGTGGAGAGTGGATTTAAAAATCTAAATATCATGTATTCATAGAAAATAATTGATACTTGGACAAGTTATGATCCTAACCTCCTTTCCTTTATCAATATAGTAAATGAGTACACCAGTAATTTTGGATATTTAGGTGTTCAACAACTTATTGTTATTGTTCCCTCTGGTAACTATTATGAGATAGAAGGCGATAATTGTATAAGCCAGTTATTGTACTTAGTGTCTGAAGAATTTAAGGTCCTTAACATATATGTTGTAGATCAAGGTGAAGAATCACTAGAAGATCATAATATTTCTCAACATTCTGAGTCATATGTTCCAACAACTGATGTTGGAAACGACTGTGAGGGTGATAATGAGAGTGATATAACACCTCAGAATTTGGAAAAGAAAGAAAAGAAGTTTTTGGGTTACAGGCTGTGTCTACGGGTCCCATCTATGGATCGTAGAAGCTTCTACGGGTCATAGATGACAACCGTAGGAAGGGGAAAATGATTTTCTAAAATCAAGTTCTAGTACCCTTTGTACGGTTCACCAGGACGACCCGTCATTCTTTGTACGAGTCGTAGATCGGTCTCGTAGGTGAGTCCCAAACTTAGTGAAATTTTGAGGATTAAACTTGGTTTCTATAGACCGTAGGAGGACCTACGAGTCGTAGAAGTGTTCCGTCAAAATATAGGTGATTTCATGGTCCCACTAATTGGTTTACGCTTAACCAGTACGGGTTGTAGAAAGTCCTACGATCCGTAGGTTGGAACTGTAGGTCGAGTCCGGCAATTATTTTTAAAGGGCTTTTGGATCTTTTCCTAATTGTTTTAATCCAATACTATGTCGTTTTGCTTTCTACCCTAAGCCCTATATAATGTTTTTAAGCACAAATCACTATTTTTTATTCATTCTCCTAAATTCCCCCCAAATTCACTCCCCAAAATATCTCAAGACTAAAGAAGAAGAAGAAGAAGAGCTAGGGTTCATCCAAGTCTCAAATCCTTGGTAGATTCAACTAACTGAATGCCCAAACGGGCCAATCTATGAACATCTCAAACTAACTCCTTTTTATCATCCTCAATATGAGCAACACTACCCATCGATAATCGACTAAGAGCATCCGCCACCACATTTGGTTTACCGGGATGATAGAGAACACTCATGTCATAATCCTTTAGTAATTCAAGCCATCTTCTTTGGCGTAGGTTTAGATATTTCTGCTTAAACACATATTGCAAACTCTTGTGGTCGGTAAAGACGTCCACATGAACACCATAAAAATAGTGCCTCCAAATCTTAAGAGCAAATACAACCGCCGCGAGTTCAAGGTCATGGTAGGATAATTCTTCTCATGAATTTTAAGTTGCCTTGAAGCACAAGCAATAACTTTTCCATTTTGCACAAGGACACATCCTAACCCAATTCTTGAGGCATCACAATAAACAACAAAACCATCAGTCCCTTCCGGTAAAGTCAACACCGGAGTGGAAGTAAGTCTATATTTCAATTCTTTAAAACTCTTCTCACACTCTTTGGACCATATGAACCTCACCTTCTTTTGAGTCAACACCATCAATGGAGAAGTAATAGAAGAAAATCCTTCAACAAACCTTCTATAGTAGCCGGCTAAACCCAAGAAACTTTTAATATCGGAAGGTGATAGAGGTCTAGGCCAAATCTTGATTGCATTCGTCTTCTTAGGATCTACCTCAATACCCTTATCAGAAACAATATGACCAAGGAAGGCAACAAATCTTAACCAAACCTCACATTTACTAAACTTTGTAAAGAGTTGTCGGTCCTTGAGGACTTGCAACACAATCCTCAAGTGATTCGTATGCTCATCTTCACTTCTTGAATAGATCAATATATAATCGATGAACACAATCACAAAAATATCAAGGTATTGTCTAAACACCCTATTCATCAAATCCATAAATGCGGCCGGAGCATTAGTCAAACCAAACGACATTACCAAAAACTCATAATGACCATATCGAGTTCGCAAAGCCATCTTCGGGGTGTCATCTTCCTTCACCCTCAATTGGTGATAACCCGACCGGAGGTCAATCTTAGAGAAGTAACTTACCCCTTGAAGTTGGTCAAACAAATCATCCATCCTTGGAAGAGGGTACTTATTCTTAATGGTAACCTTGTTCAATTGTCGGTAGTCAATACACATTTGAAGCAAACCATCTTTCTTTTCTAACAAACAAAACTGGAGTACCCTATGGAGAGATACTCGGTCGGATGAAACCCTTATCCAACAAATCTTTCAATTGCTCGTTTAATTTTTTATGTTCTACAGGAGCCATATGATAAGGAGGAATAGAAATAGGTTGCGTATCAGAGAGAAAGTCAATACCAAAGTCTATTTTCCTTTCGGGAGGAACACCGGGTAGATCATCTAGGAACACTTAGGGAAACTCATTAACAATGGGAAACGACTCAAGAGTAGGGGTCTCAGAATCTATATCCCTCACCCTAACTAAATGGTATATGCAAACCTTAAAAATCATCTTTCTAGCTTTAAGACAAGAGACAAACTGACTCTTAGGCATCAAATTTCCCCCTTTCCACTCTAGAATGGGTTCATTGGAAACTGAAATTTGACTACACAGGTTTTACAATCAATAGAAGCATAACATGAATGCAACCAATCAATAGCAAGGATAACGTCAAAATCTAGCATATTAAGCTCTACAAAGTCAACATGAGTGACTCTATGGGACAAGGAGATGGGACACTTTCAATAGACCCTCTTAGCCACAATAGAATCGCCAACAGGAGTAAAGACAAAAAAAGATCTAACAACACATCCAGAAGAATATCGAACCTCATAGCCACATATGGCATCACAAAACACAAGGTAGCACCAGGGTCAAGTAAAGCATAAACATCAAGTTGGAAGACTTTCAACATACCTGTAACTACATCGGGAGAACTCTATTTCTCACCACGAGTCTGAAGTGCATAAAATCAGTTTTGCTTTGTGACAGTTGAACCTGAACCACTAGGCGGAGCTTGTTTACCTTCTCTCCCTTTAGCCGCAAGCATTGGGTAATACCTCATTTTATGACCACTCTTTTCACAACCGAAGAAACCATAGCCGGCTAAGCACTTGCCCTCATGCTTCCTTCCATATCTAGCACAAGTAGGCAATAGAGATCCACTACCATTTCATCCTCGTGTCTTAGGGTTAGTCACCCTATCTTTAATAAACTTAGGAGGAGCATTGGAGGAACCTTGACGAGAAAACCCTTGTTGAAACTTAGAACGACCATGCCCATCGGACCTTGAGTGTGAGAAGTTACCATCGCTGGTTTTAGCCGTCTTTGCCTCCCTAGGCCTTTACTTAAGTTTCTCCTCTTCAATTTGTTGAGCATGAACCATGAGATGAGAAATGCCCATATCATTGATAAGCATAGCGGTACGACATTTATTAACTACCATCTCGGACAAACCCTAAACAAACTTACTCATTCTTGCCCTAGGATCAGCAACCATAGTAGGAGCATATCGAGACAATTGTGTGAACTTCAAAGCATATTCCTTCACACTCATATTTCCTTGACGAAGGTTGATGAATTCAAGCACCTTTTCCTCCCTCATATCAAGGGGAAAGAACCTATCAAGGAAAGCAACTTTGAACTTTTCCCAATCAAGAGGATCCACATCTTCCGCTCTCCCTTCTTTCCATTGGTTGAACCATATTTGAGCAACACCCTTAGGTCCCTACTAATGGTCCCTAGCCACAAAAGTGCAACTCTGGAGCATTGGACCCTACATATTGATAAGAAATGTAGGCAAGAGTATGAGTTAGTAGAAAGATGCACTAAGTATGAAAGCCATGCATAAAATATTTGAAATCATGCTAAAAGGGACATTTTCATAAATTTGCAATGACCAAGCTAAAACATGAATGTAAAAGAACTAGAAGACATAAGTCATAAAACATGGTCAATGCAAATAGACATCATCTTAAGTCACATGTGAGATACTTCTTGATGTAATCTTAGTTCATTATTATGGGAGATTTACCTTTAACCGACATATAAGACCATGTGATCTATCAACACGGAATCCGGTGTCTACCCCACACCGAAAAGGGGTATCCTACTTGACAAGGTAAGACCATGAACTTCTAGCTTATGTGGATCCACTAGCTAATGTTTATCTTAGACAATCATCCTATGAGGGCACATAGGTATGGGATAAAGAGATTTCTTCTATAAACCTGACCTCTACTAACGGGAGAGCTTCCATCTCAATATCCTCTCAGTGCTAAGAGTAAATCCCATGGAATAGTCATTTTCATAACTTATCTTTATTATCCTTGGAAGGGCACATCATATTGCCAATCCAAGCTAAGTCATATGTTATCCATGGAAAGGTATAATTTAGTAAACAATCCAAGCTAGGTTTCATTAGAATAGCTCCTTAACTTGATTCATTTTAGGTGAGAAGACCTTTCAACCTTAGAATCCTTTATGTGAGAAAACCTTTCACATTCATTAACAACAACATCATATATTCTTTACTCTCAAAGAAAATTACAACATAATTCATCAGTTTCATAAGAACATACATAATTCCATAATTCTCTTTTCATAGTTCAAAACCCACTTCCAATCATCATAATCTAGAAAACACGGGTTAGGCATGGGTTCATGGAGGTTCATCTTTAAAATATGGAATCTTCTCAATTTATGCATAATAGATCATAAATCAATCAAATAAATCAATATTTAAAAGAACCCATGACATAGAAGAAAATCCTAACTCAATTAAAGATTTATAACTTCATAAATTGGAGAATTTAGGAACTCCATGGAGGAAAGGGCTCCATAGATGAAGACTATCATACCTTAATGCCAAAAAGCTTGCCTTCAATGGTGGAATTGGAGGCTTGACTTGAAACTCTAGGTTGACTCCTTCTTCTTCAAGCTTTCTAGAGAGAGAAATATTTTGGATAGGAAGACTTGTTCTTCTTCTAGAAAATGGAGAGAATGACTTCAATTGGGGAAATTTGGGAGTAAAAACACTTATATAGGACTTCTAGGTAAGGGTAAAACGACATAGTATTAGGATAGAATAATTAGGAAAAGACCCAAAAGACCATGACTGAAAACTAACGCGACCACTGCCATGGTGGCCTTCACGGCCCATCAAGGACTCCAAAAGCCGTTATGGCAATCATAGTCCTTGACTAGTGGCTGGGAGAGGACCACTTTTGCCCTGACCCTCTTCACGACCACCTTAATGGTCTGTGATGTTTACCACAAGCCGTCTAAGGGTTCGTGGGAGGGGAACGATCTTTGACAGGTTCAGGAAACCCTCCACGAGAACCATAACGAGTTGTGGTCCCCTTCACGGCCCGTCAAGGGCTCTATGGAGGGTCCCACAACTCAGTTTGGGCTGGTGACTACTTGCTTAGCCCCTTTCCTAACCTTCTTGATCCCGAGGTGTTAGTGATCAAGCTACTCAGGTTCAGATGATTAGACCTCTACGAATATTGTTACAGTTGATCAGAGTGCTCTTTGGGTTTTGGATGACCAAGCTACTTGGGTTTCAGATGATCAAAGTGCTACAGAAGAGGCTGGTCAATATATTTATTACCATCAAGAGAATCCCATTGATATCACCACAATTCAAGTTGTGGATCTCGATTTAAAGTCTCTGGTTGATAGTGAAAATGATTAGACTACTCTTACAGACACAAAATCTCTGGATCCCATTTTTGATATGCATAATCTAAACACGTCTGGTAGTAAAAATATTATTGATAATGACTACATGTAGGTTGTCTTAGAAGAGGATCATAATGATATTTCTAAAGAAGAAAAAGATTCACCAGAACTCACAGATGATTCACATGCCATTCAACTTATTAAGACATTTGGTTCTACTTCTCAAATGCAAAAGCTTGCAGATGAGCAAGGACTTTCACCCGGGGTACTCTTATGTTTTCACCAGGTTCTGGGACCGCCCCCAGCAACCAGGACCAGACAGAAGTGGAAACTCAAACTTTCTCATGATTAGTATACTCATATGGAATGAAAGGGGCATCAAGACCCTGTGTACTTTGGAGAAACCTAAAGCTCTCAAACAGATTCATAAACTTTCAGTTATTGCCATTCTTGAGCCTTTTTCTAATAACACTCATATTCACCTCTTCACAAACTACTTGAATGTGCAAAAATCTATCTGTAATGACAATGGAAAAATTTGGGTTTTTTGGAACAATGATATTGATGGTGTTCTTCTTAGCACGTATGACAAGCACATACTTGTGAGTTTATACATGTTGAGTGTGCGGAGAGCTTCATTATTTCCTTTTGTTGGAATCTGTGAGTCCATTATACGTCAACAGACTAGGACCCTTGACTCAGCAAGAACAATAACTAAAATAAATGCGTTTAAAATAAATGGCACAAGGATTTTTACGTAGAAACCCCCTTGCTCAAGGGAGGTGAAAACCACAACCTGTACTCACAAAATTTCAATCCAAACTCCATTTCACTCAAAACGGAGCAAAGCTTCAGATTACAAACTCTTGCAACCTTGGAATTTAACTCTAAATCCTTTCCCCCTCACTGTAACAGCTCTGTTACGAACAAGCTTCAAAGAAACAACTTTGTTGCCCACTAGACCAACTAACTCTAGTTGATTTAGACTTTACTAACTCACCATAGCTAACTCTAGCTACAACTCATAATCAATGTTGAAGGCATGAACTGATATGATTCCTTTATAACACAAGAATAGATCTACAAGAATAATCACAGAAATATAAACCTAGAACAACTAAGAATGATGACAACTATATAAGGTCCCTTGTTGTTCTTGAGGAGAATATTTCTAGAGAGAATGTCTTTTACCTCATTTTTAACCTTTTGGATGCCAAAAACTAGGTTGTGTCCATTGATACGAAGCTTATATATGATGGACACAAAACCCTAGAAGCAATGCTATTGGTTGACGACCCTGCCACTCTGCACCATATGCGCACCACACTCTACAGATGGCATGGTGTGTAGAGTACTTTTTCCAGCTGTCCTTTTCTCATTCAAAAGCACCATTCTCACATGGGATCAGGTCCCCTATCATATCCCATGGTTCGTTAAATCATCAAAACTACATATTAACATTTTTAATCTCTTCCCCTTTACTGTAGCAATTCTACTACAAAGAAAACTAAGCAATAATCTTATTGCCCACTAAACCAACGAACTCTAGTTGATCTAGACTTTAAGAACCCAACAAAGCTAACTCTAGCCACTAACTCAGATCTTGAAGATGAGAGCTAAACAAGCAGAAACTCTGCTGCACCACACAACAACTAACTCTAGTTGACACTTTTACAATGTAAGCACATAAGACACATAGCTTAAAATACAACAAAGACTCTTCAACACTCTATCAGGTCCCTTGTTGAGTATGAGCAGTGTTTTTCCTTGAAGATGGCTTCTTTTTGTAAGCTTATGAATTTTCAGAAATTCAAATCTTTGTTTGCCAAATCTTGGTTTGTGTCTTGTGTGAATAGACTATATCAAATGGACACAAAACCCCTTGGGGCAACACCATTGGCTGAGAGCCTGCTATTCTAAAAAGTTGTGCCCCAACCATGTCAGATGTGACAACTGTTAGATAGCTGTCTTTCGACTTTTTCACACCCGTAGTCTTTCCGGGACCAGGTCCCTTGTAGTGTGTTCTCTGTGAGTTCTTGAAACGACTTGCTAGCTGTCTCTCTTTCTGAATAAATATTGTTGTTTGTTTATTATTGTATATATCAATCACCAACAACAGAGTTTTGAGCACTGAAACAACAACCTCATTCGCCCTTCCTATTGGTGAAGTACGCTGCATTTTTCACCAACCAACCTGACAAGACAACTTTACAGCTGTAAACCATTTTGAATTTTGACGAGAGCACTCTGCCAGGGACCGGGTCCCTGCATATGTGAGGATCATGAAAACACCTAGACTACAACACCTTTATTTATGCTAAATGAAAAAATAACCTTCAAGCTCTTCTTTAGGATACCCTTAGGCATAGATCAGCTACTACTAGTCCTTGGTCTACAGTTGGCGACTTCAATGTTATCACTACTCCAGAGGAAAAGCTTGATGGTGTTTCGTATAGACTGAGAAAGAATTATGAGTTTCTGCACATTATTGAGAAGTGTGGGTTGATTGACTTAGTCCAATGGGAGAGGTCCGAATAATAGGTTTAGAAAAGGCTTTAAAATTCTAAGATAAATGACAATCGGCTCAGTCAAATGCCTCTCACTACAGTGACATACTTGTCATTCGTAGGTTCAGGTCATTGTCCTCTTCTTGTGGAGATGACTGACCAACAAGATACTTGATGAGTGCTCAAATTGCACTCATTTGGGGGCCTATTTAGCTCAATATTTAGTGTCCTCAATACCTAATTATGTCTTATTCTGATTATATTTTGATGATTTATAGATATAAAGGCTGATGAAAAAGGTAAGAATAAATGTTTGAAAGAATGGCCAAAGATGTGAAATGAAGTGTAAATCATACACTGGTGGACGCCAAACATAAAGGGCAAATCGCCTAGTGAGTCTGAGATCGCCTAGTGACAGTGCACTGGGTCGTTTCTTAAGGTTAGTTTGTGAACTAAAGGATGAGCGGTGATGCGCCGAATGCACAAAGGTGAATAGGATGAATGTCACCGAATTCAACAGTAATAGTTGACAAAATGAAGGTTCAAAAGGTGAACAAGGGTGATGATCGGTGCCTTGCCGAATTGACAAAAGTGGAATTGAACGGGATCATCGAAAAAGGTTCAAACACTTGAAGCAAGGAAAAGGTGAGCTGAAGTGCAATTGGCGACTCACCGAATGCATTTGGCAAACCCAACTAACATCACCAAGTGAGATGTGAATTTATTTTTAATGCCAAATTTTGGGAAACTATAAATAGCCCAAAGAAGAGAGAAACAAGGAGTTCGAAAATGGTGAGAAAAGTCTGAACATTCTATGGAGAAATACATTCTATTAAGTGAAAACACTTTTAGTTTTGGGGTTTTTGATTTGTGAACTTGAATTTAATAAATCGAAGTTGAATTCCAAGTGTCTTTAATCTTAATTGATCAATTTCAGGTTACCCACGACTAATTTCATGCAAGGTATATTTTCTTTACACTTTGTGATGGATGGCTAAAACCCCAAACTATTGGGGTGTGATTTTGGGGTTGGGTGTTTATTTAATTTAGTGGGCTTGTTGAATTGCTCTATTTTATAGTTGTTGATAACAGATTTGACTGATTACCGAGTGATTAATTCATAAATTAAGGTGGCCAACTTGATTTTAGCTTCCATCTTGCATTAGTGCTCGAAAGAGACCAATACAAGTGGGTAATCTTTTCGATAGTTGCAATTCAATTATACTTAATTGTAGATATAAGGTTTTTGGTTGTTTAGGTTAGCATGTAGATGAGACAGAAAGGAGATTCTATGCAAGGATGCTATGAGATCGAAAGAAGATTAGCGTCATTGAAGATGACCTAGCCTATCTTTGGTTATTTCATTATAATGAGCAATTCTACAATACCCTATTGAGATCAACATTCAATCCCCACACCCCTAGAGTCGATTAATTTCATGAATATTTTATTATTTTAATCTTACTAAGTGAGTTCTTGAATTAGTGTTGCTAAATTTTGTGGAATAATCCACCCATTTCCTATATCAACTCCATTGGAATTAATTGCGATTTAACTCACTAATTGAATTTTTAATCGTACACCATTCCCTATGGAATTTGACCCCGACTCTTTGTTTGGTATTTTTATTGATGAAGACCGATGTCCCTTTTAAAGAGGACGTTTGAGCATTATAAAAAATGGCGCTGTTGCCCAGGAATAGTAGTTTGGAATTAAATTTGAGAAGTAATTCACATATTAATTTCTTGTGTCGTTGAACAAACTTATGATTGGATCTCTTGTTTTGATCTCTTGATAGGTGAAACAATGAGCGCACATCATGGTGACGACTCTAGTCACCATGCGCAAGATAAGGATGTTAGAAAAGAAGATGAGGTGGTTTCTCATACCACCAATGAAGTTGGAGTGATTTGGTTACCGCCGATACATAAGGACACCACATTTGTGGTAACCAAGTCTATGTTGCAGCTTATTAAAAGTGGAGGATTATTTGGGGGATTTGAGCATGAAGATTATAATGAGCACCTCCATAAGTTTGTGAGTGTATGCAATCCTTTTTCTGCTAATGGTATTTAACAAGAATCAATGCGGTTATTCCCTTTTTCCTTAATAGAGGAAGCAACTAGGTGGTTGATTGAATTTCCGAGGAAGTCTATTACCTCATGGGAAAAATTGATTGAAGCTTTCCTTAAGAGGTTCTTTCGTATGTCTAAAATAATGAAATTGAGGAAAAACATTAAGAATTTTGAAAGGGTGAATGGAGAACCTGCTGATAAGTGGTAGATTTGCACTCATTTAAGGTCCATTTAGCTCAATACTTAGTGTACTCAATGTCTAACTTTTACTTTTCTAATTAAATATTGATGATTTGTAGCTATGAATGCAATTGGACAAGGAAACGACTGAAGTTTGAAAAAATGTCCAAAAATACAAAAAGAAGTGCAAAGTGAACATTGTTGATTGCCTAACATGAAGGGCGGATCACCAACTAAGCACGACCTCGCCAAAATTAACAGTGCACAACACTTGTGTCTACCAAAGAAGGTCGGTGAACTCCTGTAGAAAAGGCGATGCACCGAGTTAGAACGACAATCTTGATGCACATCACCCAAAGTGTCAGTGTGCAAGGAAAAAATTAATGCTCGAACGACAAACTAAGATGGTATTCAGCAATTCGCCGAACGTGAAAGGCTGACTCAATCGAGTTTTCCAATTGAGGTTCAAACACCTGAAGCCTAGATCATCACAAGGCGAGCTGAAGAGAAAAGGGCGAGTCGCCTATCAGGTTTGGCGAACCCGACTAACGTCACTGAGTCAGTTACGAAGTGGATTTTGGGAAAATATAAATCACCCAAAAGATACAATTTTTAGAGGGTCTGGAGAAGAGTTTGAATAGTGAGTTCAAGTGAGAGAGTTCTGAGTTAGAGTTTTGAAGAACACTTTACTTTTGAAAGAACACTTTTACTAGTTTTCTTCAGGTTTTACAATTTGAAGCTTGATTTTGATAAATTAAAGTTCAATTCAAAGCGAGTTTACTCTTAGTTGCTTGATTTCAAGTTACCCATGGCTGCTTTCAGGGAAGATATACTTTCTTTACTTTTTGGGATGGGTGGCTAAAACCTCAAGATCTAGGGGGTGCTCTAATGGGGTTGGGTGTTGATTTAATGTAGTGGGTATTGTGCTATGCTCTATTTTGTTGTTTTTCATGCATGAATTTGGTCTAATTACAATGGGGTTAACTTAAGGGTTAAGGTTGCAAACTTACTTCATACTTCCGATCTCCAGTTGATGCTCGAAAAAGATTAATTAGAGTGGGTAATTAGTTCAATACTAGCAACTTAGGTTTCATGTGTATGGCTTGCTTGAAAGAGAGGTTATGGGTCAAATCTATTTTCCCTATTCTTGAAAGAGAGGATAGAGTAAGGTGATGGGTTTTTTTAAGGATTGGCGTTAGATGAGACTGAAAGAAGATTCTAGGCATAGATGCTTTGAGATCGAAAGATGATTAGCGTCATTGAAGATAACTTAGCCTATTCATGCATGTACATCACTATAGAGTAGCACAACCACTCCTATGTGACATTGATAATGAATTTCTACACCCCTAGATTACTTGTTAACTCTTAATTTTGTTTAAATTTTAGTTTAATTGCGATAATTGATAATCAAATATTTATATTGAGTTGGTGGTATCATCCACCCAATTGTTCTTACTATTGAAAATGAGCTGACTTAAAATCTAAATTTCTTGATAAGGAATTCTCTACAATATACCATTCCCTGTGGGATTCGACCCCGACTCTTTATTGAGTTTTTTTACTGACTATGATCGCTCAATCTTTTAATTTGTTTTGGAGGGTTATTTGAGTGTTATAAAAAATGGTGACACTGGAGAGGAGTGGTGGTTGAGAATTCTAATTGAGAAATTAGAGTTTTAATTTGGTTTATTTGTAGTAGAGTTGTTGTTTTGTGTGGTTGTTGGCAGATTTACAGGTTGACAAAATGAGTGACCATGGGAGTGACAATGATTGTAACTACGGTCAAAATGACAACATGGGTGATCTCAATGACATGCACATTAATGTCATTCAAACCACGAGAGAAATACGGATACCTCCTAGAATCGGGAGGACTGTGTTTCACATCACCGGAACTATGATCCAATTGCTCCGGATGAAAGAAATTTTTGGGGGTCTAGCTCATGAGTATCCCCATGAACACCTAAGGAATTTCAAGGAGGTATGTGGACCATTTGTGTTCAAGAATATCTACCAAGAATCCGTAAGGTTCTGGTTGTTCCCGTTCTCTTTGACGGGAGAGGATACAAGATGGTTGGCAGATTGCCAAATGATTTAATCACTTCATGAGAAGAGCTAACTTATGTCTTCTTGGAGAGATTTTTTCCACCCTCGAAGATGGTTAAACTTCGTCTCCAAATCAAAAATTTCAAGCGTATTGGAGGTGAGCCTTTGCGTGAAACATGGTCAAGGTTCAAAAAGTTACTGTTGCAATGTCCAACGCATGGTGCCCCAGAAAATTTGGTGTTGCATTACTTCTATTGCAGCCTTGATTCGGTCAACAAAGGTGTGGATGATCATTTAGTACAAGGTGGACTAATGAGTCAACCATATGATGTGGCTGCATTGTCGTAAGATGATATGCCTAAGGTCAACTGAGCATGGCACACTAGGGAAGACAAAGTGCCCATTCTACAAGTTGGTTTGAGCAAAGAACAAGTCCAGAGAGACCATGAAAGAGATGAAATTCTGGCCAGAATGATGACCCAAATCGATTTGTTATCCAAACATGTCATGGGAGGTGGAACCAAGTCAGTAAATGCGATTGGAAACAATAGTGGGCAGTGCCCAATCGATGCCAAATTTGAGGCATGATACCATGAGAAAGTTCAATACTTAGGAAATCAAGTGGGGTGTTCTCACAACAATTATCAACGTTAAGGTGGGAACCAAGTTTGAAACAAGTATAGAGATGGTGGTTTGAAGGAATGGTAGGGTGGAAATTGGAGAGATAGGGAGATGGACAGAGATAGATACCTGCCTCCCCATGATCGTCCATGCACAAAAGATCCAGTTGGGCTCAAAAGGAAGCCGGACGGAAGACATCCTTGTAAGGATCTACAACAAGGTTGAAGTGTTCGATCTGGTGTTGAACGATTTGAAAAATGACTTCTCCACTTTATCCTACACGGTGAATTCACATTCAGTTTTGATCAAGCAGCTGGAGACCTAACTGGGTCAAATTTCCACTCATCTAAATACAAGGCAAAAGGGAACTTTTCCTAGTTACACCATTTCGAACTCCAAAAATGATTGTTGAGTTTGAGAAATATGTCATGCAACCACATTAAATAAGGCACTTCTTGGGAGGCAACCGAAGTCTTTATTTTTTGTTTTTACTGCTTTCTAATAACGTGCATTATGAGTGCAGGTTGAGAAGAGGTTGAAAGATTGAAAAGGGAAACAAAGGCGATGCAAAACCCACATGACGATCTACCGAAGGCATTACACGGACTAAGTCTTGTCCGCCTTTTGAGCTTGAAAATATGGAAAAGTGCACTTTCAAGATCGACTCAGAACTAAAAATGGCGATTCACCGACGTGCATTAAGCGGACTCCACTGGGTCTGTTGACTCAGCCTTCAGGTTTTGTGTTTTTTCAAGCATGTTCGATGAGCTTAAGCACTAATTAGAGATTCACCAAACACGTTTGGCGAAATTAGTCATCATCGCCGAACTGGCTAGATATAAAAAGGCCAAAGGTCTTTCCAAATTCAAAAATTAAATACCTTTGAAATCGGAGAGATTTTCTAATTCCTGTCTCTTGCTTCATAAGTTTTAGTGGTTGTGAGCCAACTGTGAGTGTCTTGAAAGTGCTAAGAGTGCATTTGCTCAGAGTTTATCTCAGCCGAACCCCGATCCCTCATTTTCTTGATTATTTTTGGCTTTAAGGTTGGTGTTTCGACTTCTTGTTATTTTTTACTTTAAAAGGCATATAGGGCGTGGGCTTAATCCCTTTAACTAAGATTAAATGCCTTATTTTGATGGGTTGCATTATATTGTTGGAATTGAATGTGCCCATGTGATTTTAATTGTGAATGACTGTACAAATGATGAATCGTTGTTGGTTAAAATACTGAATTAATTTTTTTATTTTGATGGGTTTGTGCCTAATTTGATGTGAGTGAAGTTTGAGTAGCTCAATTTTAACCCAATTTCCTGATTTTGCCCAATGATAGATAGGGTGCCTACTTTCTTAAAGGCAAATTCTCAATTAGTGCATTGCTTAGTGATAAATGGGTGAAATCTGAGCACCCATGGGTAGAAAAGCATATAGGTGGATTGTTATGTTGAGGGGGGAGGGGGAACTAGTATTTGTTGTGTGTGTGTTGGTTTCTCTATAAAATTTGGCACTGGGCTGAAACTTTCTATTCGGGGAGCTTGTCTTAGCTTTCCACCGAAGTTAGGCAAATCACAGAGTAAGAGCTAGCTCGCCTTCTTTAGCATATGCATTACCTTAAGTATTCTTCCATTTGGCGGGCTTTTCTTAGTCCGTCGAACTCATTTGGTGTATCACCGAATGGGAGAGAACATCGCGCTTGATGCCTGTATCTTTCCCTTTTGCACTGTCAGTTTTGCCACACTTGTCTTAGCCCGCCGAAACTAACTTGGTGAATCGCTGAGTTGGCATTGACTTCGCCTTTTATGCCTGAACCATGAGTAATTTTACATTGTCCATTTCGGCGTGTTCACCAAAGTTCACCAAACCTATTTAGGGATCCACCTTCCTGTTAGGAGAGCCTCAGGAGTGCTTTTGAATTAAGTTTCAATTTGTTTCTTAATTCAACTAACCTTCACAAATACATTTTTTGAATGTGTGCTTTACTGATAATGGCCAAAACAAACAGGAATGAGTCAAACATAGAATCCTCTCCTCCTCCTCCTAAACAGAAATACATCTCGATAAATGAGCCTTCAGGGGCTTCTTAGGCACAACAGTCCAATCCTCAGACCCCTACCAATGAGGGTAAGAAAGTAAAGAAGCACATAGCTACGAAGAATATGTATATCCAATCAAAACTGGTGTCGCCCCCATAAGATTCAAATCCTTCTTCTCGCGTTTTCTGATTATAGCTCTAAGGGATTTGAATAGGCTCACGACAGAAGGGGAACAAACTATTTTCGAGGAGCGCTGACTCTAGACTGAAGGAGTCGTGAGTGGGTATCCATCAATATGGGTAGCAATCCAATATCACAATCTGGAGCAGTTCAAAAAGGCCAAACAACCATATGTACCAAAGTGGGTATGATAGTTTTATGATGCCTATGCCAAGACATTTTAGAAAAAGCATAAGGGCATAGTTTTGAAGCCACTCGATGAAGCTGAAGTGTGAGGAAAAATGGTTCAGTGTCATGCCGCTTAAATTAACATCGTATAGTGCACCGCAGACAATCAGAATGATGAATACAAGACCTGAATGACAAAGACATTGGATGCACTAAAGAGGTGGTTGGCCCCTCTAATATCAGGTGAGTTTGCACCTTCTTGGATAGATGAAGGTGCTAAGATAGCAAAGAAGGACCTGAACATCGTAAATAGATACTAGTTCATATTTATCAGTAGCAACGTGATGTTGTCCTAGAACGAATCCATACTCTGACATCCAAATGTGGTGTTAGTAGGTTCTATTATTGATAAAGAGAAGATAAAAGTTACGAGCATAATTTTGGAGGAGATATTACTCTAGGCCATATAAGAGCAGACATCTCTTCCCTTCCCAATGCTCATTACTCAGCTATATGAGAGAACGGGAGTTCCCTTTCGAGGGAAACCTGATGTCAAGGTTACACCTGTCTCCTCCAATCACATTCGGAGGATCAAAACCAAGTATTTGAGAGATGATGTGGCTCAGAGGAAGCCACTACCACCAGACTCTAGTCCAGTGGTCAACCCTGCTACTCTGGCACCTGAGATCAACACACCTGCTCCATCTGTGGAGCACGCAGATGGAGCAAGCAGGAATTTTTGTACCTTTCTTTGTTACTGGCTCTTTTGTTTTTGTGCCTATACAAGCTACTGCTGCTACCACTACTGATGTGATGCCTCCCCCCTTTCCTATTTCTTGTCACCCCTTGACCTAGACACTTATATATTAGATGGGCAGCCTTGCCCGGTCAGTAGATGTGAGAGCTACCCGGGTTGAGAAGGACTTGCCCCAGCTCATTGACCAGACCATCAAGAAGGACTTGGCTCCTATGATTGAGAGAGTGGGAAAGTGTGAGGAGATGATTGAGAGCCACATTTTGAAGCTTTATGACTTGACTACTAGGATTGAGGCTCGAGAGAAGGCCAAGGGTAGTTCTAGTGCTTTAGACACCATGAGGACTGATGTTGCTACATTAAGGGTGGAGGTGGTTCAATTATTCTCTACGAACATCTCCATGATATGGGGTGAGTTTCCCCTTCCCGGTGAGCCCGAGATGTCTAGTCTTGTGCTTGCCTCAACTATTCCTAAGGTTGCTGCTGATGATGAGAGTGAGAGGGCCTAGAAGGAGTTGGCCTAGGAAAATGATGAGGAGGAGCTAAGAGTTGAGGAGCACGGGATAGCTGAGACACTGATCGAGCTGCATGAGACTGGAGAGGTCATCCTTCAAGATGCACTGGAGAGATATCTTTGAGAGACTTTAGAGGTTGGGTCTACTAGGGTTACTCCAGATCCTACCATAACTCATGTTTTTGAGATGAGCACTGACGCCTCAGTTGTACCTCTCATGCCCCCTCCACTGATCCTACTGCTAGGCATTGATGCCCCTCTTGAGGCTTCACCTCCCGCGACTCCAGATGAGAGTGATCCATAGGCATAGCCTATAAGAGGGATACTTTCTCTCTGATTCATAGTGATCAATAAATCTCTCCGTCCTGCCAGTTTGCTAAGTAGACTCACTCTACCGAGGTGCAACAAAGGCTGCCTCCCAATACTTATTTTTATTTTGCATTGAGGACACTGCTATCTATTTTTGGTGGGGTGAGGGCCTTCATGCCAATATTCCCCTTTTTCTTGTATTTGTTATTTTGTATTTTGAATAATTGTAGTTTAATGTTTATATTAGAGTTCTCTTTTGGGAAATTGTGTGTTTCTTTTCTTCTATCTCGTTCTCCCTTGATGTTGAAACCCCCCATGAGTTTAAATAGTGAAATGCTTGAAGTTTTCATTTATAACAATTTGAGAATCGATTTTGTTCAATATGGATGTATTGAATAGTACTCATTATGAGCATGATGCGTAGTGTTGGTGTTGCGAGAATGAAATCGATAAGGTTACACCTTTGGGTGATCTCTTTGAACCTTTTTTTAACTAGCTATGTTTTGATTTGAGCTTTACAATGAACATCACACATACACTTTTGATCTTTTCAGGATATGATAAAATAATGTATTTCTAAGTGTCATGTGTGGTGAGGTTTTACTTGAAACCATGCATGTGGAGTCCTAGAATATTCATTGTTAGTTTAATTATGTGAATCTTGGTGAATGTGAGACATGATCTTGGGCGAAAATTCAATAAGGGAACCAAATTTTCCATAAAGTCTTAGTGACTACCTTGTGAGGGTGTGAATCCATGTTGGCACCATTTGAGCCTAACCTTATTTGTTGACAACCAAAAGAAGCATCTTGAACAAAATTATCCCTACCTTCTCACAAAAAAAATCCTTTTCGAAGCACTGCGATGTTTGAATAGTCAACTTAGGCCAAAAGCCTAAGTTGTGGGTGTGGACTAGAAGGATGAATGAAAGGCAAGTGAAGGGCAAAAAAAGGTGAAATGAGACTCAAATCTGAAAGTTTTTCAAAAAGAAGGAACCCCTCCTTATAAAAAAACAAAAAAATGTGTTGTATCATCATTGTGATACAATAGATGGGAAAAATTAAAATGAGAATAAAAAAGTGAAGTGAATGAAATGAAGGGGAGTTCCAAATAAATTGAGTGGAAAGCTAAGATTTGAGTTCTCAAATGAAAACCAAAAAAAAGAACTTGAGAGGAGGTGATGATGATTGCAACAATGCTTTGAATAAGTATAAGTCACAAATCCAAATTGACAATACCTTAACTCTCAGCCCCATTACAGTTGTAAAAGACCCTCAAAATCTTACATGAACTAGGTTGTGTGATGATTTGAAAATATGGGCAAACCTATGAGACAAAGCTTACATGTGATTCTCTTTTGCGAGAGGTAGAGTTGCATTGATTCCTATTACCTTTGTTGATTTGCTTTGTAAGAGCAAGAAATTGTTTGTGATGTGGGGGCACTTGAATGCATTTGTAGAAACATATTCTTGCATTAGACAAGAAGCTAAAGTGAGCTTGAGCTCGTATTGAGACTAGTTAGTCATCCTTTGAAGCTTTTTGATCATGATTTGGGGTATCATGCTGTTGAGACTAATCTTGCTAAGGTGCTTGCATGCTAGCTCTAATTGAGTACTGTTGTAGACACCCTTATTAAGGTTATTGTGTTCTTGATTTACTTGAGGACAAGCAAAAGTTTAAGTTGGGGGTGTTGATGAGTGGTAGATGTGCACTCATTTAAGGTCTATTTACCTCAATAATTAGTGTCCTCAATGCCTAACTTTGTCCTTTTCTAATAAAATATCGATGATTTGTAGTTATGAAGGAAATTGGACAAGGCAAGGACTAAAGTTTGAAGGAATGGCAAAAAATACAAAAAGAAGTGCAAAGTGAACATTGTTGATCACCTAAAATAAAGGGTGGATTGCCAACTGAGCACGACCTCGCCCAAATTGACAATGCATAACACTTGTGTCTACCAAAGAAGGTCGATGAACTCCAGTATAAAAGGCGATGCACTGAGTTAGAACAACAGTCTCAATGCACATCGCCCAAAGTGATAGTGTGCAAGACAAAGAATTACTGCTCAAATGACGAACTAAGGTGGTATTCGGTGATTCTCTGAATGTGAAAGGCTGACTCAATAGAGTTCGCCAACTAAGATTCAAACATATGAAGCCTAGAGCATCATAAGGCGAGCTGAGGAGAGAAGGGCGAGTCACCGATCAGGTTTGGCAAACCCGACTAACGTCACCGAGTCGGTTACGAAGTGGATTTTGGGCCAACATTTGGGAAAATAGAAATAGCTCAAAGGATACGATTTTTAGAGGGTTCGAAGAAGAGTTCAAAGAGTTTGAATAGTGACTTCAAGTGAGCGAGATTTGAGTTAGAGAATTTAAGAACACTTTTTCTAGTTTTCTTGGGGTTTTAATATTTGAAACTTGAATTTGATAAATTGAAGTTAAATCCAAAGTGGTTTTACTCTTAATTTCTTGATTTCAAGTTACCCATGGCTACTTTCAGGGAAGGTATACTTTCTTTACTTTTTGTAATGGGTGGCTAAAACCCCAAGATCTAGAGGTGCTCTAATGGGTTTGGGTGTTAATTTAATGTAGTGGTATTGCGCTATTCTCTATTTTTTTGTTGTTCATGCATGAATATGGTCTAATTATCATGGGGTTTACTTTAGGGTTAAGGTTGCAAGCTTAATTCCTACTTCCGATCTCTGATTGATGCTCGAAAGAGATTAATTTGAGTGGTTAATTAGTTCAATACTAGAAATTTAGATTTTATGGGTATGGCTTGCTTGAAAGAGAGGTTATGGGTCGGATATATTTGCCTTATTCATCAAAGAAAGGATAGAGTAAGGTAATGGGTTGTTTAGGATTGACATTAGATGAGACCAAAATGAAATTTTAGGCATAGATGCTTTGAGATTGAAAGATGATAAGCATCATTGAAGATGACTTAGCCTATTCATGTATGTACATCACTATAAAGTAGCACAATCACTCCTATGTGACATTGATATCCAATCCCCGCACCCATAGATTACTTGTTAACTCTTCTTTCGTTCAAATTCTAGTTTTATTGTGAAAATTGATAGTCAAATCTTTATATTAAGTTGGTTGTATCATCCACCCAATTGTTCTTACTATTGTAAATGAGCTGATTTAAAGTACAAATTTCTTGATAAGGAATCCTCTACGATATATCATTCCCTGTAGAATTCAACTCCGACTCTTTGTTAGGGTTTTTTACTAACTATGATCGCTCACTCTTTTAATTTGTTTTGGAGGGTGATTTGAGCGTTATCACCCGCTCATAAAGTGTGGTTATGCTTTAAGAGGGTGTTGTTGCAATGTCCAAGACATGGTTTCCCTGATGAAGTGTTATTGCAATATTTTTACCGAAGTCTTGATATGTTAAATAGAGGATTGGTTGATCATCTTGTTTGGGGTGGTCTAGTTAAACAACCATTCATAGAATCATCGAGGTTGCTTAATGAGATGACTAAAATTAACCAAGCTTAATACACGAGTGAATATTTTTTGTCACTTCCGCACTTGTGGATGCTTAAGGGACAAGAAGAAAAAAACCAAGAGTGTGACAAAAGTATTGCTAAATTAACTGGTCAACTTGAAATGTTATTCGAGAATGACATTGGAGGCGGGGCAAATTCAGTGAACAAAATATCTCGGAGGTTGTATGATGATGGGGATAACATAAGAAGTGGAAATCCGGAGGGTTTTTGAATAAGCTACCTAATGCTTTCCGGAAATCAAGGTTGGACCAAAAATATTAATGAAACGTAGTAGGAATGGGAATGTGAAGATGCTATGTATGTGCAACCCATCAATTTACCTGAGCCGATGAACACACAAACCGATGAATTATTGACTAAAATTCTCAACAAGGTGGAAGGGTCAAATATGATTTTGCAAGAAATAAAGAGCGATGTTTCAATTTTTTCTACTATCGTAAGTTCACATTCATCCTCCATTAAGTCGCTTGAGAAAAAATGAGTCACCTGACTGATCTTGTGTATGCTACTCCCTATGAGAATTCAATGACTCATGGAGATGAAAATCAAAGGAATGCTACCCAAGTCTCGGCCATAGTTACTAGAAATGGAAGGACTTCGCTAGAAATAACAAGGCCCGATAATATGGATTCTCAATGGGTGATTGCCGATAATGAATCATCTAATGGAATGGTTAAGCCACAAGCAAAAGAAGTGGAAGGCAAGCCAAAGATAAATGTGAAGGAAGGTGGTGTTGAGGCTTCATCCACATTACCTCAAATCAAGATTATACCTCCTTTACCTTAAAGATTGAGAAAGAAAAATGACAATGCAGAATTTGAAAAGTTCATGGAATTAGTGAATGATTTGAAAGTGAATATCCTAGTGGTGGATGCCTTGACCAAAATGTCAGGTTATGAAAAAATATATGAAAGAATCGGTGACAAATAAGAGGGTGATAGATTGCGAAACAGTTGGATTTTTGCAAACATGTGGTGCGGTAATGATGAAGAATGTAGTCCTCAAGAAAGATGATTTGGGAGCTTTCTTTATTCCATGCACTATTGGTGCGTGAAATTTCACAAAAGCCATGTGTGATCTTGGTGCAAGTATAAATTTGATGCCATTGATGATATTTTATAAACTTGACTTGAGAAATCGAAACTAACAAACATGAGGCTCCTAATGGCTTATCGTTCAATAAAGAGACTGGAATGTGTGGTCTATGATGTGCTAGTGAAAGTTGAAAAATTTGTATTTCCCACTAATTTTGTAGTTCTTGATTGTAAGATTTATATTGAGATACTGGTTATTCTTGGTAGACCATTCTTAGCCATGGGCAAAGCTTTGGTTGATGTGGATGGGGGTGAGTTGAAGTTCTTAGTCAATGACGAAGTAGTTAGCTTCAATATTCACAAATCAATGAAATATCGAAGTGATTTGCACGTTGTGTCTCACTTGGATCAGATTGACGAAGTGGTGGCAAGTACTGGAAGTGCCGCATATTGTGGGGAATCTTTAGCTCAAGTGCTACTCAATTATGATCAAGCCAAAATTAGTGACTATGTGGGCTCACATACTTCATTTCAAATGAAACTTGATCTCGATTTGTCTTCTTGAGAAGCACCACCAGGGAAGCCATCTATTTTTGAACAACCAAAACTAGATTTGAAGGAGCTCCCGCCTCATCTCAAATATGCTTTTTTGGGGACTAATAACACACTCCCGGTAATTAGTGCAAGTGATCTTGAACAATGACTAGTGGAATTGTTAATCATAGTGTTGAAGAGGCACATTAGAACCTTGGGGTGGTCAATCACCGATATTGTGGGAATATTGTCGGGTGTACGTAGTCACAAAATAAATTTGGCTGAAGATTGCAAACCAAGAATTGAGCATCAACGAAGATTGAATCCTCCGATGCAAGAAGTGGTGAAGAAGTAAATTATAAAATTGTTAGATGAGGGAGTTATTTTTCCAATTGCGGATAGCCAGTGGGTGAGTTCGGTTCAATGTCTTCCTAAAAAGGGTGGTATTACGGTCATGCCAAATAAAAAGGCCAAGCTTATCGCTACTAGACCCGTGATTGGGTGGCTTGTGTGTATGGATTATCAGAAGCTTAACTCATACACCGAAAAAAGATCATCTCCTCATGCCATTTATCAATCAAATGCTTGATAGGCTTGAGGGCAAGGGGTGGTATTGCTTTCTTGATGGGTATTCAGGGTATAACCAAATCTCCATTGCACCGAAAGATCAAGAGAAAACAACGTTTACATGCCCTTATGGTACATACACCTTCAAGAGAATGCCATTTGGGTTATATAATACACCGATTACTTTTCAATGGTGCATGCTATGAATCTTTGCAGCTATGGTGGAGGAATCCATAGAAGTGTTCATGGAAAATTTTGTCGGTAGTTGGAGACTCTTTTGAAGAATGCTTGAAGCATTTGGAGATGGTGCTTAAAAGGTGTGTAGATTCAAATTTGTTTCTTAATTGGGAGAACTACCACTTCATGGTGAAAGAAGGAATTGTGCTTGGGCACAAAATCTCTGGGAATGGTATTGAAGTTGATCAAGCTAAAATTCAAGTTATTGAGAAGTTCCCTCCCCCAATTTCGGTAAAGAGAGTAAGTAGTTTCCTCGGTCATGTCGAGTTTTGTAGGTGGTTCATTAAAGACTTCTCTAAGATTGTCATTCCATTGTGCAAACTTCTTGAGAAAGAAAGCACATTTGTTTTTGATAGTCATGTTTGGATGCTTTCAAGACGCTCAAGGAGAAACTCATTTCTACCCCTATAATCATTGCACCCGATTGGAATCTCCCTTTTGAAATGATGTGCAATGCTAGTGGCTTTGCATTAGAGGCTGTTCTTGGGTAACGAAAAAACAAATTCTTTCATTCCATCTATTATACTAGCAAAACCCTGAATTGTGATCAAAATAATTACACTATGATGGAGCAAGAGTTGTTGGTTGTTGTATATGGGTTTGAGATGTTTAGAGCATACCTGTTGGGTACCAAAGTGATCGTGCACACATACCACGTGGCTCTAAGGTACTTAATGGCAAAGAGAGAGGCTAAAACAAGGCTGATTCGATGGGTGTTACTCCTACAAGAATTTGACTTTGAAGTGAAAGATAGAAAGGGGTGCGAAAACCAAGTACCTGACCATCTTTCAAGGTTGGAAGAGAATTCTATAATAGTTGAGGAGAAAGATATTGATAATGCCTTTCCAAATGAATCGGTAATGGTAATTTCTACACCCTCTGTTCTTAGTATGCTAATTTTGCAAACTTCATTGTGTGTGGGTTGTTACCTGATGATATGAGTAACCATCAAAAGAGGAAATTCCTATTTGATGTGAAGAAGTATATATGGTATGAACCTTTCCTTTTTAGGGGGTTTGCTGATAATATCATTCAATGTTGTATACCCGAAGTGGAGGTGAATTAGATATTTGAAGCATGTCATGATTCGCCTATAGGTGGCCATCATGGAGGAATCTGTACAACCTCTAAGGTTTTCCAATGTGGCTATTATTAGCATATGATGTTTAGAGAAAATCATGCCTTTTGCAAATGTTGTGTTCATTGTCAATTGCAAGGGAGTATAACTAGGATACATGAATTGCAACTATCGCAAATCCTTGATATTGAATTATTCGATGTTTGGGAGATTGATTTTATGGGCCCTTTTCCTAGCTCATTTGGGAACAAATACATTCTTCTGGCAGTTGACTATATCTCCAAGTCGGTGGAAGCTATGGCATTACCATACAATGAAACAAGAAGTGTCATTAAGTTTTTCAAAAAGAATATTTTCACAAGGTTTGGGATCCCAAGGGATATTATAAGTGATAGTGGATCACACTTTTGCAACCGTCAATTTACAACCCTTCTATCAAAATATGGAGTTAAGCACAATGTGGCAATGGCGTACCATCCACAATCTAGCGGACAAGTTGAGGTGTCTAATCAAGAAATAAAGAGCATCTTGTCCAAAACAATAAATGTCCATCGTACCGATTGGTCCAGTAAGCTTGATGATGCACTTTGGGCCTCCCGCAAGACATTCAAATCTCCTATTGGTATGTCTCCTTAAAAGTTAATGTTTTGGAAAGTTTGTCATCTTCCAGTGTGGTTAGAACACAAAGCATTATGGGCATTGAAAAGGATAAATTTGAATTGGGATGTGGCTTCCAAGAATCGTGTTTGTTAAATCCTTGAGTTGGATGAGTTTCATTTGCACGCATATTAAAGCTCTGATCTTTTGAAGGAAAATGTTAAATGGTGGCATGATGCAAAGATTTTGCCTCATGAGTTTCGAGTAGGAAAGATAGTCCTACTTTTTAATTCAAGGTTGAAACTCTTCACGGGCAAGTTCAAGTCCAAGTAGACTTGTCCGTACATAATCACGAGAGTGTATTCAAATGGAGCAATAGAAATTGAATATGCAAAGAGGGTGTGATTCAAAGTCTATAGGCAAAGGTTGAAGGTGTACTTTGGGGAATGTCATGATGTGCGGGTTGTTGAAGTGGTATATTTGGATGATGCCTGAAGGCATATCCATGTCGTTCCGCGATGATAAATGAGATGCTTCTTCAGAGGCAACCCAAGAGTTAGTTGTTTTTAATAATGTGGGTGTCAATTGTGCAGGTATCATTCAAAAATAGGTGATAGAGAAGGCAACTCAGCGATCCGCCGACACAATTAAGCAAGTTCCAACGAGCTCGCCCAATGGCTTGCTCAGCTTTAGGTGTTTATTGTCCATTTTGGAGCACCACATCACCATTTTAGTGATGCACCAATGTGATTGGGCGGATCCAATGTAGTTCACCTAATTAGGCGCATGAAGTGAGAAGTATACTAGAAGATTTAGCGATGTTCACAAAAATTAAGTGATTCGCCAATTGACATTGCACGATCATGGTACAGTTTGCTGAAGTGGAGGCTAAATTTTCCCAAGATACAGGCACCATCAGCGAGCTAGTCTTACTTTGCAATCCAACGAACGAGTCGACAAAAGTCATTCAAAAAATGTTCAGGGAGTCCCTACATCTTTGCTTGCTCAGATTTTTTTTTTGCATTGAGGACATTGCAATTTATGTTTAAGTGGTGTGAGGGCACTCGTGCCAATATTCCCCTTTTTGATATGTTTGTTATGTTGGTAGTGTTTCAATTAGTTGTTCTCTCTTAGACTCCTTCTCTCAGTTTTTCAACTACCCAATAAAGTTTGATCATGAATTGCTTGAGTTTTCATTGGTAATGAATCGATTGTGTTCAATATCTATGTCTTGAATAATACTCATGATGAGCATGATGTATAGTGTTGGTGGTGCGAGAATGAAAAAGATGTGATTGTGATTTTGAGCGATCTCTTTGAATCTTTTGTTGACTAGTTACGTTTTGATGTGAGCCTTGCAATGAACATCGCACGTACAATTCTGATCTTTTTGGGAAGTGCTAAATTAGTGTATTTCAAAGAGCCATACATGGTGAGGTCTTACTTGAAAGCATGTGTGTGGAGTCCAAGAATTTTCCTTGTTAGTCTAATTGTGTAAATCTTGGTAAATGTGATGCATGACCTTGGGCAATAATTAAAAGAGAGAACCCAAATTTCCATAATACTTTGTGACTACCTTGTGAGGGTGTCCATCCCTTTTGGTACCATTTGAGCCGAACCCATTTGTTGGCAAAACCTAAAGAAAGCCTCTTGAGCCAAATTGTCCAGACCTTCTCACCTAAAATCCTTTTTGAAGCATTGTTATGTTTGAATAGCCAACTTAGGCCAAAAACCTAAGTTGGGGTGTGGAAAGAAAGGAAGAATTAAAGCCAAGTGAAGGGTAAATACTTAAAAGTTTGTTACAAAAAAAAGGAACCCCTCCTTATAAAAAAAAGAAAAAAAAAGAGAGTCATTATGATGAAAATGCTTTGGAAAAATGGAAATTGAAAAGATAATTGAGGAAATAAAGAGGATTCCTAAAAAAGTGAGTGGAAAGTCAAAGTTTGAGTTCTCAAATGAATAAGAATGAAAAGAACTTGAGAAGAGGCAAAAATTATTGCACCAATACTTTGAAAAGGTTAAGCCACTTAGCCAAATTGAACATACCTTAATCCTCAGCCCCATTACAAGCCTAAAAGACCCTGGAGATCTTGCATGAAATAAGTTGTGTGATGACTGGAAAATATGGGCAAACCTATGGGACGAAGCTTGCATGTGTTTCTCTTTTGAGAAAGTCAGAATTCCATTGATTCCTTACTTCTTTGTTGATTTGCTTTGTGAGAGCATGTATTTGTTCTTGCTATGAGGGCACTTGAATGCATTTATCGAAACATGGTCTTGCATTAGAAAAGAAGTTGAAGTGATCTTGAGCTTGAGCTTGTGTTATAACCGGCTAGTCATCATTTGAAGCTTTTTGATCCTGATTTAGTGTAGCTTGCGGTTGCGAGTAGTCTTGTAATGGAACTTGCATGATAGCTCTCATTGAATATTGTAGTAGACACCCTTATACAACTTATTGTGTTATTGATTTACTTGAGGACAAGCAAAAGTTTAAGTTGGGGGTTTTAATGAGTGGTCAACTTGCACTCATTTGGGGCCTATTTAGCTCCATAATTGGTGTCCTCAATGCCTAATTATGTCCTATTCTGATTATATTTTGATGATTTGCCGCTATAAAGACTAATGGACAAGGCAAGGATGAATGTTTGAAAAATAGCCAAAGATGTGAAAAGAAGTGTAAATCATACACTGGTGGTTGCCAAACATAAAGGGCGAAACACGTAATGAGTCTGAGATCACCCAAGTTAATAGTGCACTGGATCGTTTCTCAAGGTTAGTTGGTGAAATAAAGGATGAACGGCGATGTGCCAATGCAAAAAGGCAAATAAGGTGAATATTACTAAATTCGGTAGTACCGGTTGACAAAATGAAGGTTCAAAAGGTGAACAAGGGTGATAATCGGCGCATCGGCGAATTGAAAAAAAAGACTTAAACGGGATTGCTGAATAAGGTTCAAACACCTGAAGCCTGAAACAAGGAAAAAGCAAACTCAAGCGCAATTAATGACTTGATGAATATATTTGGTGAACCCAACTAACGTCCCTGAATGAGACAAAAAATTAGTTTTTGGGCCAAATTTCAGAAAACTATCAATAGCCCAATGGAGAGAGAAACAAGGAGTTCGAAAATGGTAAGAAAAGTCTGAAAATTCTAGAGAGAGAAATACTTTCTATTGAGTGAAAACACTTTTAGTTTTAGGGTGTTTGAATTTGAGAACTTGAATTTGATAAATTGAGGTTGAATTCAAAGTTGGTTTGCTCTTAATTTCTCAATTTCAAGTTACCCATGGCTAATTTAATACAAGGTATAATTTCTTTACACTTTGTGATGGGTGGCTAAAACGCCAAGCTCTTGGGGGGTGATTATGGGGTTGGGTGTTGATTTAATTTAGTGGATTTGTTGAATTGCTATATTTGTAGTTATTAATTATAGATTTGACTGATTACCGAGTGATAAATTCATAAATTAAGGTGGCGAACTTTATTTTTGCTTCGATCTTGCATTGGTGCTTGAAAGAGACCAATACAAGTGGATAATCTGTTTGATAGTTGCAATTCAGCTATTCTTAATTGAAGATATAAGGTGTTGGGTTGTTTAGGTTAGCATGTAGATGAGACCGAAAGTACATTTTATGCAAGGATGCTATCATATCAAAAGGATATTAGCGTCATTGAACATGATCTAGCCTATCTTTGGTTATTTGGTTGTAATGAGCAATTCTACAATACCTCTATTGAGATCAATATTCAATCCCCACACCCCTAGAGTTGATTTGTTTCGTGAATCTTCGCTTATTTTAATATTGCCAAGTGAGTGATTGAATTAGTGTTGCTAAATTTGGTGGACTAATCCACCCAATTGCTATATCAACTCCATTGGAATTAATTGCGATTTAACTCACTAATTGAATATTTAACCATACACCATTCCATGAGGGATTCGTCCCCTACTCTTCGTCGGGTATTTTTATTGACAACGACCATTGTCCCTTTTAATTGGTTTTAAAGAGGATATTTGAGCGTTATCAATATTTCAGTAAAATATTTCAAATTTCTTCATTGTTGGGTTGATAATCAGAATTTTATGAATATGATGAGACTTTGTTTAGACCGAGATATTCAGGGGCATCCGGTGTAGGTTTTTGCACGATAAAATGAAGCGACACAGTTCTACACTTAGCAAATCGTCTAAAAGTGAGTTTGGGGATATTTTTGCTTAGGTTAAAGAGTTTGAAGAAGCAATAAGGTTTGCAAAGGAAAAGTACATCCAAACAAATAGTGACAAGGATAGATCTTCTTTGCATGCTTTTAATGCAGAATACATCAGATTTCTTAATCTAGAAGAGTCTATCTTGAAGTAAAAGACTCAGTTGCAATGGTTCAAAGAAGGAGATGCCAACACTAGTTACTTCCATACTCTTATGAGGGGATGGAGAAGAAAATTGTTCATTCAGAAAGTTAGAGATTACAATGACAATTGGATTCAGGGTGATGATAATATTTCTAAGTGATGAGTCTGGGATTTAGACTCATTTGGGCTTCTTTTTGACAGCATAAGTGTCCTCAAATGCCTAATTTATGCTCTAAATTGATGTTGAAGTGTTGATTTGCAGCTATGGAGGCTAAGGAGCAAGGAAATGACATAACCAGACAAAAAGGAACTAAAAAGGTGAAGAAGTGAAGAAAAAGAGATCCTGGCGATCGCCAAGACCACTCGGTGCTCTTTAGCTCACCCAAAGAACCAGCATGCCAGCCCTGGGGAAGAACCAAGTTGGGGACAGAAATGGGCATTCGGCGGATCTAAGATCGGTTTCGCGACAGCAAATTTGATCACCGAAAGTGACAGGAACTGAGATGCTGAAGGCCAAGGCAAAATGGTGATGAAAGAGGACAAACGGCAGATCGCCGACCTGTTCCGTGAAGTCCGACTTATCTCGCCCAATGGTTGTTCAGGCCAAAATTTGGGCAACTATAAATTGAAATTTGAAACAAAGAATTATTATCATGCTAATTCAGTAGAGTTTTCTTTTAGTTTTTGAGTTCCATTGTAGACGTTGAAGCTTTTGAGGCTCAAACTTGAAGATTTGCAAGTTGGTTTTTGAAATTACTCAATTTAGACCATTGTAAAGACTTGAGAATCTTCACCCAGATCATGGCTAATGTATTTGGTAATCGTTTCTCTATTTTTATGATATGTAGCTAAAACCCCAATTCTTGGGGTGTGATCATGTGTTTATTTGTCTAATTATCTTATGGGTCTTGTTGTTTGACGATGAAATTGCTGTTTTAATGTGGGTTTAATCATTAGCTGAGTTTTAATCTATAAATTGTAGTTGCAAATGCAATTCTAATTTTGAGTTCTTGGCTTGCTTGAGAGAGAGGTTTTGGGAACCAAAGCTTTTGATTAATGATTTGTGGGTATTGGGTCGATATGGGTTCAGCTTGAGAGAGAAAATCCTAAACCTAATCCTACCAATCTAGCTCAATAGAGTCGATGCATTAAGGTGGTGGGCTGGTTATCTTGTTAAACTAGTGATGTTCGAAAGAAATCACCTGAACCGTAATAGTTGTTCGAGAGAAAATTATTGCATTTAAAGTCCATCCTACCCACAATATTTCAGCACGTCATTGTTAAATTTCAATTACCCACATAGTGTAATTAGCTTATAAACGATCATATCCCGAGAATTCCTCTATATTGTTATTCCCCTGTTTTGCTTGTGCTGTAGCTGATAGTTAACAATCCAAAAACCCCTATCTGACATTCATTGTCACCCCTTAGACTTGTTCATACGCCTTTTCGATAAATTTCCATTCCTATAGCCAAATATACCACTTTATAACTTCATAACTGTATTTTAGACACGTACCGCTCCCTGTGGGTTTGACCCCAACTCTTCGTTGGGTTTTATACTGACTAACGATCATTTACACCTAGAATTGGATGAGGTGTACTTCAGACGTTTTATCAAAATGGCGCCGCTGCCGGGGAGTGGTGTTGTTTAGAATTCTATTATTGAAGTTGAATTGTGATCTTTTTGTGTGATAGTTGAACCTACTTACTTTGGTTTTTGTTTGTGTTGCTTGTTGTGAATAGAGGAAGAGATGAGCGTAAACGGGAGCAATGGTAGCCAAGTGGGCCACTAAGACGATATTGGAAATCTGAATGATGTAAATGACCCAATTCAATTGGGTGGTGTTGGTGCAATACGTCTACCTCCAGCTGAAGGGAACACTATTTTTCACATCCCTAGCACGATGCTTCAACTCCTACAATTGAAAGGATTATACGGAGGGCTGGCTCACGAAGACTTCTATGAGCATATTCGGAACTTCGTGGATGTTTGTGGTCCGTTATCATTGAAGAACATATCACAAGAATCAGTCCGTCTTAGGTTGTTTCCATTCTCTTTGATGGGTGAAGCTACCAAATGGTTATCTGAGTTACCAAGGGACTCCATCACCTCTTGGGATGAGCTTACCATAGCGTTCCAAGTGATAATCTTTCCACCATCGAAGATGATGACGCTCAGAGATAGCATCCAAGGTTTCAAATGCTTGGAAGGTGAGCCAATCCACGAGATGTGGCTGAGATTTAAGAAGTTGGTGCTTCAATGCCTAACTCATGGACTTCTAAATGATGTGCTTCTGCAATACTTCTATAGGAGTCTTAATTCGGTGAACAAAGGAGTTGCTGATCAACTTGTTCCCGGTGGTATAAAGCAATAACCCTATGAAATAGCGTCTCAACTTGTTGATTGCATGACAAAAGAGCAGATCGAAAAGGATCAAGAGAGAAACCAGAACATGGCCAAAATGATGACCCAGCTGGATATCTTGGCGAAAAATGTGATGGGTAGTGGTGCAAAGAGTGTTAATGCTGTGAGTGTTGGTGGAGTAAACCCCGATGAAGCACATTTTGAAGCGCTGTACAATGTGGAGTGAACTTCCTTTCAAATCAAGGAGGAGGATTTCATTCAAACTACCCAAGGCCGGGTGGAAATCAGGGTTGGAATAGAGATGAGGGATGGAGAGACAGTGATAGAGATTTACCTGATCGCAATGCTACTTGGAAGGAGAGAGAGGGTGAGAAGGAATGTATGTCCCACCCCATGAGCGTCAAAATCCCAAGGAATCAGAAAGTGTCCGTACAAAAGATATGCTCTCACGCATTCTCAATAAAGTTGAAAGGTCGAACAAAGTGTTAAAAGAGATGAAGGAGGACGTCTCAACTCTCAATCAGACGGTGACTTCTCACTCAGTCTCTATCAAGCAGTTGGAAACATAAATGGGTCGAATCTCGACCCATCTAAATCCAAGACCAAAAGGGGGGTTTCCTAGTGATACAATGGCAAACCCCAAAAATGAAGCTTAAATTGGTATTCTCCTCATGCCACGATGTTAAATAAGGCGCTTCTTGGGAGGCAACCCAAGTTTTTGATGTTTTAAATATTGTTTTTGACTAACGGGTGTTGAATGTGTAGGTTGAAAAATGAGAAGTGTTGGAAAATGGGTACTTTGGCAACCAAAAGTCCAATCGGCGATTCACCGAACAGGTCGGCGAGCCAGACTTGGACCGTCGTTGGAACCACCCAGCTTGAAAGGGAACTCTATAAAACTCGGCGAGCTAAAAGCTCAGTCGGTGATTCGCCAAACAGGTCGGCGAGACCGACTTTATCCATCGTTTGAACCTCCAAATTGCTAAGAGTCCTGTAAAACTCGGTGAGCTAAAATACCACTCGGCGTGTCGCTGAGTGGTTCGGCGGGCACGACTTATATCACCGAATGGAGCGCGAATTGAAAGGTTTTAAAGGCGAAATGATTTAAAATTTCAAAATCCTTCATCTTCTCCCATTTTTAACCCCCGTACTCTCGCACCCTATATTAGATCTTTAGTATTTTCTTGTTTTTAGTCTCATATCTTGTGAAATCTTTGCTCGGGATTGTGGAACTTTGCCGCCTAGCTTTACAACCTTATTTTTTAGCAAAAAGGTTGGTTTTTCCGAACCCAGTACTTAAATATGTTGTTGAACTCGAATGCAAATGGTAATGTGTTGATGATTGTTGTTGGGTAGTTGATTTCATCGTGTTTAATTGTTGGATTGCCCGTATCAAATCAAATTTGTGCCTAATTGCTAGTAATTGATCGAGTCCCATGATTTTGCTTCTTAGAATTGAGTCTAAATGGTTGGGTTCTGCTAAATTTGTGTCGGGTCTAGCGGGCTGAAGTTTGAGTAACCCCGGATTATGCTAAATGTCAGATTTTTTCCAATGATGGAGTGGTTGACGTCATTCTTAAGGGCAAAAGAGGTAAATTGGCCAAATTTGGCCAAATCAAGGGAAGTCTGAGTACCCCGAAGGCATGGGTAGTATGGGTCTGACCTTAATTTCATAGTGTAGGTGTTTAATTTTGTTTTCGAGGGCTGCGGGCTTGATTTTAAAGTGAGGGGTGAAAAATTGGCATGTTGGGCCGTTTGGAAAGCTGAGTCGAGCTCGCCGAGTGGTTCGCGAAACACCCCCTAGATCGCCCTTAATTTCCTTAAATTGGTGAGTTTACGTCTGTAACTTTCGTCTGACTACTTCTAGTTCACCGATTAGTGTCGGCGATCCGCCGAAATGCCCCAGACATCGCCGACAAGCTTTGAGTTTCTAAAAATTTTGTGCTGGAACTTTTGGCGAGCCTGACTTGGCTCGCCAAAGTGATTTGGTGACTCACCGAACAGTTGGACGAGTCTTTCTGCAACTTGCTTTTTGCACTTTTCTGGAAATTTTTCTAACATTTTTCTACTTTGTTTGCAGAAATGGCTAGACCTAAAGTGTTCGGAAGAGACATGCCGCCCCACAAGCGGGCACGTGGAGTGGTTATTCATGAGGGTGCAGCTGCATCTAGAGCAAAGGCATCCAAAATCCCTACCAAGGAAGGAAAAGGCAAAGGCAAGGGCAAGGCGCCCGTGGTAGAGACACCAGAGTACGGCTCCGACAGTGAGGGGGTCTACGAGACTCACCTCACCACATCAGACAACGAGGGGAATTCTCAGGCTTCCATCTCTGAGCCTGAAGATTACCAGCTACTGCAGGCCCCGAGAGCAGAGATTCGCTCAAAGGCGATGTATGATCCATCTAGGATCCCGGTACCTCAGACTACTCTTCCCCCTCCAACTGCAGCTCCAGCACAGACGGTGGTCTCGGTGCCACCGGGTCCTCCTCCCCGGTCACTTAACAGACTAAAGGCCGAGGCATTGAGGAATATTCTTGAGGAGAAGAGACTGTCCACAGATGGTGTGGTGGACAGGTACCCAGAGATATGGAATACACTCAAGTTTCATAAGTTTGAGATTTTAACCAAACCCCGGGGCCCCTACATTCCCAATTGGGTCCGGGAGTTTTATTCAGCCTATGATGAGCTGTTCCCTAAGGGGAAGAAGAAGGCCAACCCCCAACTTAGGCTTTTGGCCTAAGTTGGCTATTCACACAAACCACACATTATGAAAGTTATGGGTAGATGGATAAAAAGGGGTCACAATTATTCAAGTTTCTTCCTAGAAAAGGATAAGGCTCAATGGGGTTCAAGCAAATCATTGCCTAAGATCATATCAAGTGCTTGCATCATTTAGTCAACCGGACCAACGAGGCAAATTCTAGGTGTCATCACACAATTGTTCAACGTAATCTCCACACACAAGGCATTGGCACCAATATCAAACAAGACTCCACACTTTCGCTAGTGTGCAATGTTCATTACAAGAGGCTCATTCGATAACCGGCTAGTCACAACGAGATGCTAAAAGTTCACACATTATCTTTGCAACATCATTGGCCTCATCGTAGCCGCATATTCATTTCGTTCAATGAAAAGCACCATTCAAGTCATCGGTATTGATCATAACTGATACTCAAATTTGTACAAGAACAAACACATTCATACACAAAAGAGGTGGCACAAATTATTATTTTTTAAGTAGGTAAAAACCATTTCCATTAAAAACAAGGAGCTGCAATCTCAAACATCCACAAAATTGAAATCAAAACACATATATAGATAAAAATACCCAAAATTCACAAATAAAACAAAATCACAAGAAGTGGGTATGGAAATACCTCACCCCACCCACAAAAGAAAAGCAGTTGTCCTCAAATGCAACTAAAATAACATCAATCAATAAAAATGATAGAGAGGGAGGTAAAGAATTATCTTGTCTACACAGTCGCTCCATCTGCCGAGGCATTAGTGCCCGGGGTGACACTCTGAATCTAGGCATAATCGCCCGGTGCAACATCAACACTCGCTCCACTGGAGTCTACCATGGAAGTATCCCTCAACGAAGTCTGAATGGTTAAATGCACCATAGCCTCTTCAACCTCAGTCAGGCCTTCATACGTAGTCTTCTCCTGGATATCGAGATGCTCCTCATCAATCTCAGCCTCAGACTCTGCAACCACATACTCAGCTCTAACCTCATCTCCAGTGGTAACCGGAGGCACATCAGAGTTAGCTGGTATAACCGTTTCCAGATCATCAGGGGTCTCCATGGTCCCAAAAATCATCGACATATTTGTGGACTTCAGATGGTCCACATCCTTTCTCAACTCTGCAATTACAGCCTTCAAGGTCGTCACCTCATGAGTGACTCCCTGACCTCTCTCACACACCTCTATCATTGTCGTGAGGGAATCAATAGACTCTCTAAGAGGTGTCACAGCAGCTGTAAGGGTTCTCTTAATCATCCCAGGTACTGTAGCCACTAACCTGGAGGCACGTACATCAGCAGAATGGGCTAGGTGCCCCATACATACCAACATGGCCTGGGTGAGTGGAGGTCGGGAAGCAGCACTAGCAGCGGACCTAGGAGGCAAGGCAACAACAGAAGAACTCAGAGTCATGGAAGGGGCAGATCTAGAAATACCTGAAGGCTTAGTGGCAGGAGTAGGCGATACTGCCTCTGCAGGTAGTGTCTCAATATCAATAGCCGGGGATGTATCCACTGGGGCTGCCTTGTTTTTCTCAGCCTCATCCTTCAAATACTCAGTCTGAATGGTTGAATGCACCATAGCCTCTTCAACCTCAGTCAGGCCCTCATACGTAGTCTCCTCCTGGATATCGAGATGCTCCTCATCAGTCTCAGCCTCAGACTCTACAGCCATATCCTCAGCTCTAACCCCATCTCCAGTGGTCACCGGAGGCACATCAGAGTTAGCTGGTATACCCGTGTCCAGGTCATTAGGGGTCTCCATGGTCCCAAAAATCATCGACATATCTGTGGACTTCAGATGGTCCACATCCTTTCTCAACTCAGCAATTGCGGCCTTCAAGGTCGTCACCTCATGAGTGGCTCTCTGACCTCTCTCACACACCTCTATCCTTATTGTGAGGGCATCAATAGGCTCTCTAAGAGGCATCACAGCTGCTGTGAGGGTTCTCTTTATCATCCCAGGTACTGTAGCCACTAGCCTGGAGGCATGTACATCAGCAGAATGGGCTAGGTGCCCCATACATACCAACATGGCCTGGGTGAGTGGAGGTCGGGAAGCAGCACTAGTAGCGGACCTAGGAGGCAAGGCAACAACAGAAGAACTCAGAGTCATGGAAGGGGCATATCTAGAAATACCTGAAGGCTCAGTGGCCGGAGTAGGCGATACTGCCTCTGCAGGTAGTGTCTCAATATCAATAGCCAGGGATGTATCCACTGGGGCTGCCTTATTTTTCTCAGCCTCATCATTCAAATACTCAGTCTCAATCCGCCGTATGTTGGTACAGGAGGTGGGAATCACTTCCACGTCCTTCTTTTCATCACGAGGCACACGGGCTCATCTGGAAAATTCGGTGATCAACACCGGGAAAGGGAGAGATGTTTGGTGCTGCCTGGCCCTCATGTCCATCTCTTGTCCAATGAGCATACCTAAGTTGAGGCTCGACCCATCAATGATAGAAACAAGACAGGCCGCCTTCGTGTGGCAGAGGATAGACTCATTCTGGGATGGCATGATTGTGCTGCTAATAAACCCAAACCAGAACCTCGCTACCACATTTAGATCTTTCTTCTCTATGGTCACCCCGGCCTCAATCCACCTAGGAGTACCGTCTGAAAGGAGAGGAGCCTACCACTTCTTCATGTCCTCCAAGGATTTTGTCTTGATCATGTACTGGTATTCATCTGCAATGTTTTTAGTGCATTCCAACACAACGTTAATATCATCATTGTCACACTTTACCTTCATGTTTCTCGTGCTCAACCTTTACTTGTTGGCAATTTGGACACTTACCCACAAATACCGCAATATCCTTCTTCATCCCATTCCACCAATAGACTTCCATTAAATCATGGTACATCTTGGTGGCTCCCGGGTGAATGGAATACCGCGAACTATGGGCTTCCGTCAAAATCTTGTCCCTTAAGTCATCCACATTTGGAACACATAAACGACCTTGGTATCTAAGTACACCATCTCCCCCTTGGGAGAACGCCTCAATGGATTTCTTAAGCACCGCCTCTTTCAACTCTACCAAAATTGGATCAAGACCTTGCTTGGCTTTCACATCCGCCACAATAGACAATTCGGAACCATTGTGAACCATGACACCACCCTTGGTGGAGTCCACTAGTTGAACACCTATTCGAGCCAATCTATGAACGTCTCGAACCAACTCTTTCTTTTCTTCTTCAATATGAGAGACGCTACCCATAGATAATGGACTAAGAGCATCTGCTACCACATTTTCTTTACCGGTGTGATAAAGGACACTAATGTCATAATCCTTCAATAACTCAAGCCACCTTCTTTGGTGAAGATTCAAATTTTTTTGATTAAACACATATTGAAAACTCTTGTGGTCGGTAAACACGTCTACATGAACTCGATACAAATACTGTCTCCAAATCTTTAAGGAAAATACAACCGCCGCTAACTCAAGGTCGTGAGAAGGATAATTCTTCTCATGGATTTTAATTTCTCTTGAGGCATAGGCAATAACCTTCCCATTTTACATAAGTAAACATCCTAGCCCAATTCTAGATGCATAACAATAAACCACGAAACCATCCGTCCCTTCCGGTAAGGTCAACACTGGAGCGGAAGTAAGTCTATCCTTCAACTCTTGAAAACTATTTTCACATCATTCGAACCATATGAACTTAGCCTTCTTTTGAATGAAAGACTTCAAAGGAGAGGCAATCAAATAGAATCCTTCAACAAACCTTCTATAGTAACCGACTAAACCCAAGAAACTTCTAGTGTCTGAAGGATTTAGAGGTCTAGGCCAACTCTTTACCACATCCATCTTCTTAGGATCCACCTCAATACCCTTACTTGAAACAGTATGACCAAGGAAAGTTACTGACCATAACCAAAATTCACATTTGCTAAACTTTGCAAAGAGTTGTTGGTCCTTAAGAACTTGCAATACGATCCTCAACTGATCAATGTGCTCATTCTCACTCCTTGAGTAGATCAATATATCATTAATGAACACAATCACAAATATGTCAAGACATTTTCTAAACACTTTATTCATCAAATCCATAAACGCCGTCGGACCATTAGTCAACCCAAACGACATTACCAAAAACTCATAATGACCATACCGAGTTCAAAAAGCTGTCTTCGGAATGTCATCATCTTTCACCCTCAATTAGTGATAACCCGACCGAATGTCAATTTTAGAGAAATAACTTGCTCCTTGATGTTTGTCAAACAAATCATCTATCCTTGGGAGATGTTACTTATTCTTAATGGTCACTTTGTTCAACTGTCGATAATCAATACACATACGAAGAGATACATCTTTCTTTCTAACAAACAAAATTAGAGCACCTCATGGAGAGATACTCAGTCAGATGAAACCCTTATCCAACAAATCTTTCAATTGTTCTTTCAACTCCTTATGTTCAGCCGAAGCCATACGGTAAGGAGGATAGAGATAGGTTATATATCTGGAAGAAGGTCAATACCGAAGTCTATTTCCCTCTAGGGAGGACTACCGGGTAGATCATCTAGGAACACTTCCAGAAACTCATGAAGAACGAGGACCGACTCGAGAGAAGGGGTTTCAGAATCCACATCCCTCACCCTAACTAGATGGTAAATGCAACCCTTAGAAATCATCTTTCTAGCTTTAAGATAAGAGACAAACTGACCCTTAGGCATATAATTTCCCCACTTCCACTCTAGGATAGGCTCATTCGCAAACTGAAACTTGACTACATGAGTTCTACAATCAATAGAAGAATAACATGACTACAGCCTATCCATACACAAGATAACATAAAAATTTAACATATCAAGCTCTACCAAGTCAACAAGAGTAACTCTATGGGACAAGGAAATGGGACACTTTCTATAGACCCTCTTTGCCACAATAGAATGACCAACAGGAGTAGAGACAAAAAAAGGTTGTAACAACACATCCGAAAGAACATCAAACCTCATAGCCACATATGGCGTCACAAAAGAAAAGGTAGCACTGGGATCAAGTAAGCATAAACATTAAGTTGGAAAACTTTCAACATACCGGTAACCACAACGGGAGAACCCTCATGTTCGCCACGAGTCTGAAGTGCATAGAAGCAGTTTTGCTTAGGAGCATTGGACCCGAACCACTAGGAGGATCTTGTTTGCCCTCTCTTCCTTTAGTCTTAAGCATCAGGCAATCCCTTATTTTGTGACCACTTTTACCACAACCATAACAACCATCCATACCGGCTAGGCACTTACCCTCGTGCTTCCTTCCACACTTAGTACAAGTAGACATGGGCAATGAAGATCCAATACCATTACCTCCTTGAGGCTTAGGGTTAGACACCCTATCTTTTTTGAACTTAGGAGGAACATTGGAGGAACCTTGATCGGAAAACCTTTGTCAGAATCTAGGATGACCATGTCCATCAGACCTTGCATTAGAGAAACTTCCATCATCGGTCTTAGCCATCTTTACCTCTCTAGAATTTTCCTTAAGTTTTTACTCCTCAGTTTTTTGTGCATGCACCATGAGATGAGAGATGTCCAAGTCATTAATGAGCATGGCAGTTCGGCACTCTTTAACCACCATTTCAGACACACCCGAAACAAACTTACTTATCTTAGCCCTCGAATCTGCAACCATTGATGGAGCATACTTAGACAATTGAGTGAACTTTAGAGAATATTCACTCACACTCATACTTCCTTATCAAAGGTTAATGAACTCAAGCACCATGGCTTCCCTCATCTCAAGGGGAAAGAACCTATCAAGAAATGTGATCTTAAACTTATCCCAATTAAGAGGATACGCATCTTCCTGTCTCCCTTCCTTCCATTGGTTATACCATATTTGAGTCACACCTCTTAGTTTATAAGCAGTGTAACACTTGGAAAACTAGTAGGTGAAACTAGAGTCTTACGTAAGAGTTTTAAAGTTTCATGTGTGGGTTATTATGGTAAAATGTCTTCCCGTACCTTGAATTAGGGTTATAGGGGTTAAACGTCAAGGTACGACTCCCCAAGGACCAACCAAGGGTCCTTGAGGAGGACCCAAACCAGCCCCTACGGAACTGCCCAAAAAGGGCCACCCACAGATGGCACCTACGGCTAGTAGGTGGACTCACGCCCCATGGATGGGTGTCGTGGGTCAAGGGCCAAATAAAGGAGCTGCAGACCCCAAACCACGAGTGACCAGTATGGTCCGTGGGTCCATCCACACCCCGTAGGTGGGAGTCATGGATGGGGCCTGCAATGCTGCCTCAAAGCCGGCCAAAGGCTAAGGTCTTTTAGGTAATTTCCTTTTTAGTTATTTTTATGTGGGGTCATTTTATATTGTTTTAATTCACCTATTTAAGTATTTTTAAGCTATTAACTAACCCATATACTTCATAAATCCCAAGACCAAATTCATAACCAACTTTACCCCTAAAAATCTTCTCTCTAAAAACTCCATACAAGAAGAAGAAGAAGATCAAGTTAGGGCTTGAAGAAGGAAGTTTTTTTACTCGATTTTTTTTATTTCTTCACCTAAGGTATGGTAGTCTTTGATCCATGGATATTTTTCATCCATGGAGTCCCTCCAAACTCAATTTCAAACTTGTAACTTTACCCAAAAAGCTAGGGTTTTACTCCAAGTCATGGATTCACTTCAAAAACGTTTCTAATGGTTTAATTTCTTTATATTATGATCAAATTAATGATTACTTACTGTTTTTAAGATGAATTCCTCAAGAATCCATGATTTCCCCCAATTCTTCCAAATTGGATCTTAAAGTGTGGGTATTGATTGATGTGAGTCGAATGCTATCGAATTATGAATGTTATGGATTGATTACTTGAATTATGTATTAATTGAGGAATCTCTATGGTTGTTATGTGGAATTTCCCCCAAGAAACCATGATATCCCCATGTCCCCAATTTATGAACTTGTGATGTGGGTAAATTATAGAAAGATGAATATCATGAGAATGTGCTAATGGTAATTGAACTATTTGAATCATGTTGATATCCATGTCTAATGTAGTATTCCTATATGTGTTGATGAATCATGATCACGATGTTTATGTACATGGTTTGTGAATACTTTGAGAAGAAGGTAATTATGACTATGATGTAATTGTGGTGTTGTTAAAAGACTATTCTCACATACACACACATTTATGAATGAAGAATGAATGAAGTTCTATGATTATGTTAATGATGATGTGTTGATTGAAAGGCTATTCTAAATTATACACTAATGAATGATGAATACATGTTGTGAAAGGCTTTTCTCACAATATGGGGATTCTTAGTTCAAAGGCTATTCTCATCTTTGAATTTATGGGCTACCTATGAATGAATGTTGGGATGAGATGGATGCCCTCATCCGTGAGATGAGGTGGGGTATCTAGTAACAATCTTTATATCCAATTTAATGAACTAAAGTAATGAATGATAAGTACTCCGTGGGAAATAATGCTAAGCACCGATTGGATATTGATTGAGATAGATACTCATCCGTGAGTTAAGGCGGGGTATCTAGTAGCAATCTCTTGAGATGGATGCTCATCCGTGAGTTGAGGTGGGGTATCTAGTAGCAATCTTCTTATCCCATAACTATGGCCCACATAGGTTATTAGCTAGTGGATCCACCTAAGCTAAATTAATGGTCCTACTTTAGGCAAGTAGGAATCCTTTATTCGGTGTGGGTAACACCGGGATTCCATGATTTTCTCACATGGTCTATGTCGGTTAAGGCTTTCCCCCACAATGAATGTTAATGAACTATGGCTTCTCAAGAATGCACTACTTAGTGTGGGTGGGGGTATGGGACTTCATCCATGCATTGCACAAGTAGACTTTGAGAGTAGTTATGGTGTTTCTTTATGCTTTAATGATTTATGAAATGAACATGCTTATGATGATGCTACTAAGTATGTTGAGATGAAGGTTAAATGTAATAATGAATGCTTAATAAGGATTGCTGCTATAGTTGCCTTCTATAATGTGTTGACTAAAGGTTATAGTTCCTTGTTTATATGAATAGGTCAAGAATGAGACCAATGAATGGTAAGTATGAATATTGTGACTCCAAGGTCATGCTTAGTGTGAGTGGTATTATGGGATGCCATTCATGCATTGCACAAGTATGCTTTGAGGCTACTTAAGAATATAGTACTCATATGATATGAAGGGCTAAGTGTAGAGTATGCCATGAACATGATGTATCTCCTATGCTCAAGAACTATGTCTTATGATTGACTTATGATTATATGATTTACATGTTGACCAGGCTTGTGACTTATGCTTTTACACTAATGTTCATGATGATTCTCAAACTTGGCATGTAGCATGGTTTTCAACTCAAATGTCCTTTTTAGCATATTTTAACGGTTTTTATTGCATGGCTATCATAATTAGTGCATTTTTGTACTAACCCGTATCTTTTACATTTTTCATAAAGTGTAGGGTTTGGCGATGTTGACTTCCATCCTCGTGGCTAGGTTCATAGTAAATCAAGAAAACAAGTTATGCTGAGTCCTCATAGTATTCCAGGGCTTGACCACCATGTCCTTTAAATTTATTTTTATGTTTATAGATTTTGTATGGGATGCGTCCCAAAGTTTTAGTTTGGATGGTCATAGATGGTTTGAGACAAAGTGTAGTAAGACTTCCGCTTGTGTTTTATAAAGACTTCGATTGTATGGATAAAAGTTTTAAAATTTTCGTAATTTTCTATTATTTTATGTTATGATATACTAAGGGCTTGTATGAGACCCCTTCTGGGTCAAGTACGCCATGTTACATCTAGGGTGTACCCCTGATTCGTAACAAGCGGCCAACTTCGCATTTTCCACCGGCGTAACTCCCATGATCGTCAAAACCTTATAGATCTCATCAATAAACTCTTGAGGATCTTCCTCAACCTTAGAACCATGAAACTCCAGAGGATTCATCCTTGTGAAGTCCCTCACTCTCGAAGCCTTCGTACCCACATTTGGGTTAATGGGAACCACTACCTCCCTATTTCCTTGGGCCAACACTTGAAAAGCCACCCTAAACTCTGTATTTGACCCTTGCTCGGCCAACAGATCTAACGAAACTTGGGGATCTTGGGGAGGAGCTTCTTGTTCCTCATTCTCCCTCATATTCCTTCTAGAAAAATCTCTTCGGGTAGCCATATCCCAAAGAACATAGGGTAAAGATTAGGAGAGAGACTTTATAGAGTTAAGTCTACCGCGTGACTTAATAGTAATGAAAGAAATGGAGTTTCCTAATCATCTTGTAGCCTCTCATTCATAAATGTGGTGTGCTTCACACTCATGAACAAGACTCTACTAGACGTGGCTTATGAGACATCCTAGGACCATTCAAAACATTGTGCTCTAATTACCAAGTTTGACACAACCCAGGGGTACCCCCTAGATGTAACATGGCGTATAGAACCCCGAAGGACTCCATACAAGCCACTTAGCTCTCATAACATAAGAAATAGAACAATAAGAGTAAAACAATAGTCCAAGTCCAAAACATGTTATAAAAGTAAAGCAGAAGTCTAATACACTTGTCCCATCATAGTTATCTAATACAATAGAATGAAATTGGTCCTAGCCCATACATCATGTCCAAAAGTGAAATACAAGAAAATGAACTACAACAATGAAAGTCCATCATCGAAGCATGAGGACTCACCAAACCTCGGAATATCTCAAGTCAACCTCTAGCCACAAAACTGATGGCCCTGACTGTCGGACCCAACATTTGGAGAAATGTAGGCAACAATATGTGTTAGTACAAAACAATGTACCAAGTATGATAGCCATGCATAAAACATTTAAATCATGCTAAAAGAGACATTTCATTTCATGACATGTAGTTGACCAAGCTAAAACATGATATAAAAGAGTTAGAAAACATAAGTCATAACATCATGATCAATGCAAGCTAGCTTCATCTTTAAAACCTTTGAATTCATATGCGATACTTTTTGAAGTAACCTTAGTTCATTATTAATGTGGGTAATTAACCTTAACCAATATAGAGACCATGTGAGCTATAACATCATCCCCGGTGTCTCCCACACCGAAAAGGGTTGTCCTACTTGCCAAGGTACAACCATGAACTTCTAGCTTAATTGGATCCACTAGCTAATCAACCTATGGGGGCACGTAGTTAAGGAATAAGAGATTGCCATTAGAAACGCGGCCTCTACTCGGGAGAGCTTCCATCTCATGAGATTGCTTCTAGAAACCTGGCCTCTACTACGAGAGAGCTTCCCTCTCATCATCAATATCCTCTAGGCACTAAGCATAAATCCCATGGAATAGTCATTTCTTTCTTGACTCCATTATTCATGGAAAGGTGCCCTTGGACAACCAATCCAAGCTAGTTCATTAGGATAGCTCCTTATCTTTGATTCAATTAGATGAGAAAGCCTTTCAAACTAAGAATCATTTCTATGTGAGAAAATGTTTCACATCATGCTATTATGTGTTTATGAGAACATCCTTTCACAACACAACATCAGCATTGGTACTTTACTCTCAAAGCACCCTTAAAACATTTGCATAGATTTCATAAGGAAATGCATCAGTCCATAATTTACCTCTTGAGGTTTAAAACCCACTTTCACTCATCATTACTTAGAAAACATGGGTTAGATATGGATTTCATTATAAATATGTGTAAAGCTTGCAATACAGGATCAATTTTATAAAACTCTTCCTTGAAGATCACATGATTCATTACTTGAAAACATGGGGATTATATAGGTTCATGGGTAAATCATCATAAAATCATCATATGTCATCAATACAGGCATAAGATATCATAATTCAATCATTTAAATCAATAATTAAAAGAACCCATGATAATTGAAGAAAACTCTAACTCAATTGGGGAATTCTAACCTTTGAAATTGAGGAATTTAGGAACTCCATGGATGAAAACTATCATACCTCAAAGCCCAAAGGTTACCTTCAGTGGAGGAATTGAGGCTTGACCTTGATCGTAGCTTGAATCCTTTCTTCTTCTTCAAGTTTCTAGAGAGAAATATTTTGGGGAGGAAGAACTTTGATTTTCATTTGGATTTTGGAAATAATGACTTGAATGGGTGAGTTTTGGGATTAAAATTAATTATATAGAGGTCCTAGTCTTGGGTAAAACGGCATAGCTTTGATTCACTTAAAACCAAAAAAGACCTAAAAACCCCTGAACTGATAACTACCGAACCACTGCCACGCCGGGCTTCACGAGCCGTGGTGGCCCTCACGAATTGTTGTGGATGCCATGGTCCCTTGACCAATTGCTTGGCCACCACCCATTAATCCCTAAAATTTTATCTTATCACCATGATCCCTCCCACGACCTGTGGTGGCCTTCATGATCCATCTAGTTGCTCATGGGGAGGGTCATGTTTTGAGGTAGTGTAGCATAGCTACTGCCTAGCCTTCCATGAGCCTCACCATGACTCGTGGTCCTTACCACGAGCCGTCATGGTGGTCGTGGGAAGGGGGGCAGTGCTTGGTGAAGGCTAGGCTGCCCAAGCTTCCTTCCTTGGCTCTTTCCCTCTCACATAGCCCTAGTTTAGCCTACTAGATTCTGAGGTGTTACATTTGAAAGGTCTTCTCACCTAAAATGAACCAATGTTAAGGAGCTATTCTAATATTAAGGCAAGAGGTGATTACCCATGCTCTCTAATTGAAAGACAAGAGGTGATTACCCATGTCACATGATGTAAGGACAAGAGGCATTTACCCATGTTCCTTCAAAAGCTAAGATGAATATGATTAAGAACTATTCCGTCGAAGTTACCAAGTTGAAAAGTGGCGATTACCCATGTCCCATAAACTATGTGCCAACATAGGATTGTCTAGATAGACATTAGCTAGTGGATCTACATAAGCTAGAAGTTCATGGTCCTTACCTTGGAAAGTGGGACAACCTTTTTTGGTGTGGGAGACATCGGATTCCATGTTACTAGCTCATATGGTTTTACATGTCGGTTAAGGCTACTTCCCACAGGCAAGCTATGATGAACTAAGGTTACTTCAAGAAGTATCTCACGTGTGACTTAAGATGATGTCTATTTTCATTGACCGTGTTTTATTACTCATGTTTTCTAACTCTTTATCTCATGTTTTACCTTGGTCATTGCACTATATGAAAATGTCTCTTTTCTCATCTTTTCAAATGTATTATGCATGTCTATCATACTTGGTACATGTTTGTACTAACACATACTCTTGCCTACATTTCTCCAAATGTAGGGTTCGATAGTCGGGGTTCCTAGTTTCGTGGCTAGAGTTCTTTGAGGAGATTTCAAGTTTTGGTGAGTCCTCATACT